>JBBPOK010000437.1:0-25553 GCA_038091415.1 Leccinum variicolor
GTACAACGAATGATTAACGATCTGTGTCTATAGGACTATATAGCATTAATAGTCTCTGAATTCTATGAAATATTTCGTCTTCTCTTTATGTCGGAGTCGGGGACTGGCGCGGGCGCCGCTACGATTACAATAAACAAAAAGAAAGATATTTCAAGCCTCCATTTCTACCAAAAAAAAAAGAAGAAAAATGGAGTCACTCGAATAGAAGGAATCGCATCATCAATTCATCCGATCAGGGGTGTTGGGCTCCTCGATCTCACACGACAGATCTTTCTTACCCGCAGCATTCAGTGATTAGTGAACATCTGAATCCGCAGGAGATTTCGGCAATATCCGTGTCTCAGTCTTGACAACGCTACAATACTCATCATCATCATGTCGCTTGCAATTGCGAGCATGCCTGCAAGCCTACAGCTTACCTAGTTACCTGTAACTAGCCTCGTAGCGGCGCACTTGCGCCAAATCCCCGAGGACGTCTGATAAATGGACAGAACGGCAACTCCAAGGGAACAAAGACAAATGAAGACGACTGCATGACACAGATAATGAAAACCTTGATAGAAAAATATGTGTGCAATGCTGATATTGTACTGATGCGGAATAGACCACAGCTTTTAGCCTTTTTCATGCTTTGCAACTAACCCAACAAGGTGTGCAAGCTTTTCAGGGCTTGTGTTCTCGTACTGTCGTGACCCACAAAAAGAGTTAGCGTGTAGGTCAAAACGAGGTCAGATGCTGGTGGCAGGGATGGGATCTGGATGCACGAGGGGGATACATTCCACATTGACACCGTCCAGGCCCAGAGTCTCTGAGACCCCACGAAGATGGTGCTTCAAACCGGAAGACAGCGAGCATAGAAACAATCAAGATCCAGATTCCAGAGCTATACATCCGCGACGTACCCCCCGACGTGGGCAAGTTGTAAGATCAGCAACCCATGAATCAGAAGACGAAGCAGCACGCGATACGCGTACCAGACAAGTCGATTAAATCCGAATGAAAGTTGGTCGGCCGATCGAGTTTTCTCGCCTAGAAACCGCTTTTGGTTCGATTGTAACTTTGCAGAGGTCGGAACATTTCTGGCTGAGAAAACCCTCTCTAATCGGGGAACAATAATACAATCACAACACGATCATGTCTTAGATTTTCATGCCTGTAAGCCATTTTGCAGGGTACCTGAATGTTTGAGGGTCCAAAACCCTCCCCCACTTCGTGGGAGTCGGGGATTTATATTGCCTGCGAGCATTCAGTGTTGTTGCCTTTGGGCATAATTGTTAAGCGGCGGGCGGTCTGACCTTACAGTGCCCTTGGCGGAATACATTTCAGCACAAATCGCTCACCGCGGGCCTCCGAAAAACACCTCCTACATGTCCTACATACCGGAAAATCCATTGACGATAATGCATACATTTCTTTTTCGGCGGAGTGAAAACTGGTGCTTCGAAGACAGGAGAAACCCCCGCCAGCGCCGCCGCCATGCGCAAACGACCAGCCTACAGTTTGGCCATGTTCCCTTCTGCCAAAGTCACCGCGGCGTTCGTCAAAACCATACTCCCTCGTTCTTTGGTCTTCGTGACTGTTACACATCGCATGAGATGGGAGCCACCCTACTGGCACGAAAAGCACGACGCACCGAATATCACCTTGTTGCCCTCCTTCCACATTTCTGTGACGAGCGTCTCTCCAGGGTACACGACGCCAGAAAACCTGCCGAGACACGAAACACCGACGATAACGAATCAGTGCTCCTCGATAAAAATACCGGGTGCTGAAGCGTCACGTGTGCTCGAGCGTACCTGACTTTGATATCCTCGAAGGGACCAAACGTCTTGAGGACGTGCTTCCCTGAGATGCCCATGAAACAGAGGCCTTTGGATCGTCGTCAGGGTCATCCGCCTTAAGGATCGACGTAGGTGACGCACCGTGTAAGATCGGTTTCTCGAAACCACCAATCGCGGCAAACTCGGGCAAAATCTATGGGGGTGAGGGCAATCGACGGATTGATTCAGCAATACCCATTACAAACATCGTGCACGATATCGATGGGATGGAAGCAAAGCAAGATCAGCAGTCCTTTTTTCAGACGCGCTTTCACAAAGAAGGACAGCGAAAATGACTCGTACATGTAATGGATTATAGTCGCCGCTCAATCTAATGCGCGCAATTAGCGTTCATAGTCGCTTATGAAACAAAGCGCCCGAGATAACGTCGAGATGACGAATAGGAACTGACCGGTATAAAGCAGCCTGAGTGGGTGACGTCTTTTCCTCCATCACGGCATCCGGCGCGCGTTTTGGCGGTATATTGGCCGCCGTCGCCGCGCCTCTGTCTGCAGACACGTCCCGAGTATTGAGCCATATGCAATACAACCGAGTTGGTCCGATGAAGAGTTATGGGACGCACCGGCTCCACTGCGTTTACCACCAAAACCGCCTGCTCCGCGGATGAAGACGGTTGCTTGGTTTTCGAACAACAGCCGTCCTGTGTCCCGATCTCTGGTTTGAACGAGCGTGGTGACGGATGCGGCCTTGCCCTTGTCCAAAACTTCGAGGAGCCTACGTATTTGACATGGTCAGTTGACGTGGGAATTCAGCCCCCATGGGGCAGGTCGGGGGGAAGGTAGGCACGAACCGGGCTTCGTTCACGACGTTGGCTTCAGTCGGTATGGGACCTTTGATGGACAAGTATTGTTCGCCGTGTAAAAGCTTGGCCTGTCACGTGAAAGAGATAAATGAACCCAGGTCAGACTCGACCCGGGATAGAACGCAGAAACCTGATTGCCAAGCGAAGACGTACGGGGTTGAAGTTTGGGAGCCATCCGAGGGGTACGCCCGAGCTGGCACCGAACTGTGGGATGACACCGAAAGTGGGGAGAGCGTTGAATTCGTCGTGGCCCTCGTATGTCCACTGGAGCTCCTGCTCGGTGGCACCGATGCCGATGTTGTAAAGAATAACATCGCGCTCAGTGTACGAGTATTCTTGATCTTTCGGGACACGTGTCTTGGCGTCTGCCACCAACTGCGAGTCTTCAGGGTCAACGAACATGTCAGGTAGCTTGGACATTGTTTCAATGAATCAGTTCCTTGGGCGAGCTTCAAAGCAACGATGAGGCTAATGGCACGAGAAAGTGAAACGGACCGGCAGGCTCCGGCCCGGGAAAGCAAGGAAATCACGCGACAAGGCCCCAACAACTGAAATACATATGTACCTCAAACAACACCCTGTCGCGAACGAAAGTAAAGGTTGTTTCCCTCCATTATCATCTACGGGCCGGTGAAGAATAAATTAAGTTTGGTGTGCATCGGGGGGCCCATCCGGACAATAAGAAGCATGGTGACCGGCTTTCCAAGAATAGTTTGGGCACACAAAGAAATAAGTTACTCAGTACGGTGATTCATTTTTGAGGCGACGCGGTTAGGTTCCAATCCAGAAGAACGGGGCAGATTATTAGGAGACGTTCTTAATGTGTGATTATCAGCCGATGTTACTGTTTCAAACAGTCTCTTGGTGGTGTCGATCACGCTCCATACGTTGCGCCAGGCACGATAGCGACGCGGAGAATGTATCGTATGCAGTATGAGTGTCCTTCAGATATCCATCTCGGACCTCCTCGGCACGATAGACCGAGTCACGATCCCCATTTCCACCTTGCCAGTAGTTCCGGAATCGGAGAACCAAAGCTTTGAAACAACGCTCCGAACCATTGATTGTAATCGATCGAGTCACCTTTATAAGGCCTAAATATGCGATCTTCGCGGTACAGTGAGAGGTAATCCAGAATTTTGAGGTCAAGGTGGACATTCAAAAGCTTGCGGGTATTCAAGTATTCAAGTGCAAAGTGGGCGATATCGAATTTTGCATTTCGAGTATAGTAGCATCTGTAACGAGCTCGTGCCATGTCCCAGCTGGAGTTTGTGTCGGGAAACGAAAAAGGAGACCAATGGTAAAAGTCACGGAGGAAAAGAACTACACGGGAGTCAATCAAATGTCTAAAGTACCAAATTCGATCGAAACTCACAGGTGTAGTAACCATCCCCGAAAGCTTACCACCATGCGTCTGGTGCAGGGCCAAAACTCGCGACGGATCACCAAAAAAGAAGTGGGTACCAGTGTCAATGATGGCGGGCACATCCGTCAGGAATATCTTGTCATTGATTTTAATGTTATCTATCCTCAGGTAACAGAAATCCTGAAAGGGCGATCTATGCATACTATGCATGCATTAGTACTACCTGGTGTTTAAGCTCACCGGATCTGTTATGGGAGTAAACGTGAGGCTGCTATCAACATAAAGTGCCTCGTTCATTCCACCGATGTACAGCTCGCTTCCAGAAGCGGTGAACTTGAGTGAAAACACTTGTTCAGGCAGCTTTCCTTCACTGAAGAGTGTGCGAAATAGGGATGCTGAGAGAGACGGGAAAGCCAATCGCAATACCATCTGAGAAGAGTATGTTGTTGCACTGGCAACACCGAATCGTGGTCTGAACGTCTGCCTACTCATCAGTCAGAAATGATTACATTCGCAAACAGTGAAAACATACGGTGAAACCAACATATTATAGTCACATATGCATTGTCCGTGTTTTTTTTTAAAACCTTCGACAGTCGCATCATCCTCAAATTCTATCTCAAAATATTGATCGAGGGCCTTGGCGGTTGTGGACGAAGCGGTCCCAGAGGTTAGGGTGGCTTCTACAATTCTCATCACCGGTTGATGCTGGAACAAAGAGGTCGCTAGGTCAAATAAGACGAGACAATGCAGTGGATGGCACTGACGGAAAACATTTGCCTAGAACCGGTGTCGAACTGGACTAGAGTGGTAACTAGAGTGAATGGGTGCCACGAATGCACGGAAAAACTTACCAGTGAAGGATTTGGCGGGAGTGCTGATTCAAATGGTCCCAGGTCAAATCAACACCAATTCCACGACTCTGTGGGGACCCATCCCATTTCACAGCAGAAGGATGCAATATTCCCGTCACGATGTTCCTTTCATTAAAAAATTTCATGCCACAAATGATCTTGCTGCAAGCGTCTAAGCAACAACGATGCCACAGGACGGTATACGCGGTATGTGATGCAACATGAGATTCGATCACATCAATATTCTTGGCGTTCAGCAACGAAGAGTGTTTGGTGAGTGGTATGGCCATTGCTCTTCTAGGACCAGATGTTGGGGTGGCCAAAATAGCCACTGTGACCGCAATGGCTGTGATCGCCTTGAAGAGCATTAAGTACTTAGCGAACGTGGAGGAGCAGAAATACCAACAAGTACATGCGCTTGACTTGAATGTCGGGATGCATCACTTCTAGGATCAAGCTGATGAAGTTTCAATTACATTCGGATCATATCAAAACAGCTAGTATAGGTGAGGAGTTTGAGCAAACGTACCATATCAAGGACACGCCTATACTAGACTTACAGTCCGGATTCATGTAACCAAGAGCACTGTCGTTAGTGCAAGGCCGAGGATGCAACGATGCAACCTTGTTAGTTGGGACATAGTCTGCTTGCATGGTTGGCAGTGTGTCCAAATATTTATGCTCGTTTTCGCTTCGTAGCGCGCGCGTACTACACATCGCTGTGAAGTCATTACGATTCGGCTGCGCAATCAGACAAAAAGTACACTACAACCTTGTCATACGAACGATGACCCTATTACAGCTTCGACTTTACAGGCTCCCCCGTATTGTCCAGATTCGCCATGAGCGTCGACATACTCTCCGCCGACGTCGTCGGATACGTCGCCCGACCATCGTCTACCCCAATACATTAAAAATCGACAACGGAGCTCCAAAAGGATACGCACCAAAGTTGGTAAACACACCCCACTTTGCGACAATGTCCTCTGGCGCCAACGTTACATTGGTCGGGAAACCATGTCCACCCGTCCGTTGCCAACGTGTCTCGGCCGCCCAGCCGCCCGATATCTCGAACAATCTTCCCGTCGTCTCGGTATTGTCTTGGCTGGTGAGGTATCCCACGATGGGGGCAATGTAATCAGGCTGGCAAAGTGACGATTAGTGATTGGACTAGGGAAGACGCCGAAGGAGGGGTACTTTGAATGCATCGACCATCTCTTTCGGCCTAGAAACAATGTCAGCGTAAAATTGCATGAGGTGAATCGACCGACCATATCGTCATCGTCATCGCAGTACCCGCACTCGGAGCAATGACGTTGCAAATAATGTTATACTTCTTGCCTTCGAATGCAAGCGTCTTCGTGAGCCCTATGATCGCAGCTTTGGCAGAGCAATACTATCCAAATGTGGGTGAGATAACGACGCAACCGATAGTCAACACGGCTCACGTTTGTCTGTCCAAAGTTTCCGTCTGAGGAAACACGATCTCAGACTAGAAAGTGACAACATGTGCGTATATTAGACTCACAAATACCGACTTGCGAACTCGTCGTCACGATCCGTCCATACTTCTGTTTCTGAAACATAGGCCAAACGGCTTTCGCACACTAGCATCGGCGTCAGCAAGCCTTCGACGTCGTCCAGGATACCCGAAAAACTAACCTTGTAGGTAGCTCTAAGATGGATCGCCATCACGAGATCCCACTCTTGCTCGGACATGGCAGTAAACGAACGATCCCGCAACACACCCGCGTTCGCCACGAGAACGTGTACAGCGCCAAATGCATCCAAAGCAGCCTTGACGATGCGATCGCCCTCCTCCGCAGAGCAAATAACCGGAGCCGCTTTGCCGCCAGCTACGAGTTACGAGTTACGCGTTAGAATTCACATCTAGGGCAGCGGTCCACTCACCTTGTCGGACTTCCTCGCATACCGCGTTGGCACCCTTTGCACTGACGTCGTTCACGACCACGTTGGCTCCCAGTCGACCATACATGAGCGCGTAGGCACGCCCAAGACCCGCACCAGCTCCGGTAATGATGACAGTTTGACCATCGAATCGAACGAGTGGCGTCGATTGAGCATTCGACGGTAGAGTGGAAGCGAGTTCCAGCTATCAACGCGATAAACCATACGACTTTCATGTTCGAATGCGTGACATACCGTACTCTCGACGTCTGCGGGAGACTCTGGACTATAGTCTGTTTAGAAGAAGTGAAAATATGGATACGGCGTGCACTCACTATCTTGGGTTCGAAGAGTCGACGACCTCCGACCACTTGAGCTTGACCTGAACGCTTATGAGTTGACGCCAAGCACGGAGTCGCAATGTTCCTCACCGCAGAAGGCGTAAACGTCCCGTCCGTCTTCCAAATCGCACCCTTGCTCCTCTCCCACCGATTCTCCGCGATGAAGCCCGCTCCGACTTCGAACACGCGTCCTGACGCGTTCGGACCCTCGGGGTGACAGACTGCAGCGACGAACGGTGCTACGAATTCGGGCTGACCAACAAAATATCGTGTTCAGCCGTGAGTGCATCAGTCATCCCACAAACCCATCTCACCTTCAACTTTTCGAGAATCTCGGGCGGCATGATAGTTTCTGTCATCTTTGATGCGGCAGCCTGTAAAATAAGTTCCGACGGAGTCAACACGCGTGTTACAGACGAGACACGGCAGAAAACCGCACAGGTGCAATCGCGATAGCATTGATATTGTACTTGACACCTTCCCTTGCAAGAGCCTTCGTGAACCCGATCAAACCCATCTTTGCCGCACTGTAGTTTGCCTGGCCAAAGTTGCCTGTCACATTCGTGGGGCAGGTATACGTATGAACGACTGTGCGACAGTGAAGAGAATGAAGCGCACCATAAATGCCCGCAGCACTCGACGTATTGATGATCCGCCCAAACTTTTGATTGCGGAAATGCGGCCACGCGGCCTTGGTACACGCAAAAGCGCCCTTGATATGTACCGCCACGACCTGATCGAACTCGGCGTCTGACATGTTCTTGAACCTACAGGGCGGGTCTAACGACGAAGGAACGAAAGAGCGAACATGGACGCACCCCTTGTCCCGCAAGATACCCGCATTGTTGATCAGAATGGTGACGCTCCCGAAGGCGTCGATAGCACTCTTTATGACCGCCGCACCGTCCGTTACCGAAGACGTGTTCACTACAGCGCTGCCGCCCGCTGAGCAGCCCGATAGAAATTACAGACACCACGCAAGATGCAACGGCAGAACAAAGACACGTTAGGACAAAGTCAATACATGCCAATGCTTTGTGGCAACCCACCTCGTTTGATCTCGTCGACCACCTTCTGCGCCGCCTCTGCATTGAAATCGTTCACGACCACATTCGCACCGCGCGATGCAAACAAGAGCGAGTAGCTAGGAAAGAGAAGTATTGGTGTGGTGAGAATCCTACAAGGTCAGAGCGACTCGAAGAGACGCACACTTTGCCTAGTCCACCGCCTGCGCCGGTCACGACGACGGTGTGGCCTTTGAAGGATAACTTGGACATACTTGAGTTGTGGGTGATGCGAGAGTACTACGTAGCACCGGAGCTTATTATTAGGAGGCAGGAAATCACATGTGGACGGGTCGGCTAGTTTCGGGCAAGACGGAGAATAATAATTATTGATGAGACGACGACGACGATGACGAGACGAGTAGGCACCCGGCAGCTACTACGTGCTACACAGTGACGCGGAAAACTGCTCCATAAGAGCACCAAAGCGCACAGGAAACAAGTATGTAGAAGGCGCTCAGGAAAGTCAATACAAAAACCCAATCGGAATAAGAAGCCGACAAATGCCAGGCCGTGGAGAATAAGGTGAACGAGTAATGATATGAAAATAAAAAAACCGTTAAACACAAAAGAGAACAAAACAACCAGGCAGAAAAGAGAGGGATAGAGAGGGATAGAGTTGCATGGCATACAATTGTCTGCGAACGAATGCCGAATATGCGTGCAGGGTAGCAATGGCATAGGCAAAACCAGCATGTATACGCAATTAGTTGGATACGATGTGTTTTGCAATAGTGCGCAGCGGCAAACAGATGATGGAAAGATGCAATGGAAGGGGATGCATGGAAGATAGCAAGGCAAGAGTAACACATAGGCAGATAAGACATGAGACTAGAGTGTGTAATCAGACATTGAGATTGCGGATGAATGCGAGGATTGGAAACAGGATGTCGAGCACAGGATGAGATAAAACTGGAGATGTCGTGCGAGATACTGAGCAGCGCTCGGACGAAGCTGCGGTTTACTTCTTGAGCACCATTTCAACCTCCTCGCCGCGACTGGAGTTGTTCTTGGCCCATTCGATAGCAAAGAGCGATGCCTTGAGGAATTTCTTGTGAGCGTACTTCTGACAGACGTATTGCTGAACAAAGTTCTCTTCTAGGACCTTCTCGCAGATCCACTGGTGACCAGGTTCCAAATGTTCCGCGACGAACCCAGAATGGTAGACAAACGCTTCGTTCTGGAACAAAATCACATGATCAATTATCAGGGGAAATGCAAAAGAAAGATCCGCATTCGGTTCTCACCCAGTCACCACCGAGCATCTTCCTCGCACTGTACATTGAGACAGCCGCGATGAGACTCGGCTTGCATCTCAAAAAGCGGTGGTCCAGCAGGGTAACCTCGGCCAAGAACTTGCCCAACGTCCTCGTCTGAATGTCGTAGTCGTCCGCCTTGCTAATCTTTCGCATCCAGCTGTACGGAGAACAGTACTGGGAAACCTTGAAGTCCAGGGTCTGCAACACAATACGCTCTCCTTTGAGGATCTCTTCCTTGGTATAGCCGTTCTCTGTCATGAAGACAAACTCGTCGACTGACGGCGCCAAAATCTCTTCGTACTTTGCGGCGATGAACATAGCGGTAACTCCGACGAGCTGAAGCTTGACAAGCGAGACGACTCTCCTGGTAAGGAAACGATCGACGATATTGATGGCGATCCAGAGGGTCTCCGGAAGCATGTGCCAACGCAGGTGTACTTGAAGTAGCCAGTCGACCAGGGTCTGTCGCATGGACCATGTAATCTCATTCTGCCCGTCCATGTAATCGGGGTTAGGCATCACGTCCTCCTGTCGAGGAACCGATCAGCGGGCGAACTCTCGGCAAACAGGCGAAAGCTTACTTCGAGTGCCGACATGTACTTGAAAATCTCCTCCGAGTACTCGGACACCATTGTGGTGTCAAAAATGTCAACATCGTCTTGGTAAGTTCGCTGAACGTCGGTTACTTGTTTGTAGTGTCTCATGGCCTTTTCGGTGTCGACATCTGGCCAGATGCACGGAGACTTGGGTCCGGCGCTGTCAAGCTCGGAGACATTTTCGTCGCTGACGCCGGTTTCTTGAACTCCTACCATGTCTTGCTCGTCCTTCTCTTCAAGCATGTCGATGAGCTCTGACTCTGAATCTTGAACCTGTTCGACATCCATTTCGATCTCTTTCTCTTCGATGACCTGGGTGGGTACGGCTACTGGTACAGCGGTTTCCTGCCGCGACATCCGCTTGAAGACGGATGGTTTGTGTGCGCGTGCGGTAGATAAGCGAGAGGCATTCTCTGTTCGACCAGGACCCGCTGGGATGCGTTGTGGGCCGGTAGCAGCTGCCAGCGACGAGGAGCGGGTACGCTTCACTCCCTGTTCTGCATTGTCCTTGAGGCTCTCTTTTGCAGCAGCCTTGATGACATCCTGCAGGCGCGCGACTTAGCGAGTTGTGCGGGTTCGAACGCTCATCCACTGACCTTGCGGTTGACCGCGGTGGTGGTGACCTCACCGAGAGCGGGTCGCTGTGAACCGCCCTTGAGACCGTTCAAGATAGCGGAAGCGCGCGAAGTGCTGCTGGCTGTGACGCCCGAGCCTTGACGAAGGTGTCTACCGGTGGCGTTCTCGTCGCCATTTACCTTGCGCTGAGCGCCGATGCGGGTTCTTGTTGGTAACTTGTTGCATCGATAGGTGAGTGTATGTATGAAAGGGTGAGCGAGGGTCGACTTACGCGGGCATTGTTGGCCATGTTAACTGAGCTAAGTTGGTGGAAATGCTACAGACGAAGTAATGGACCTTGTCGTAGCGATACAGAAATGAATGGGGAGAAGAAAAAAAGAAAAAAAAGCTAAGAAAGCCGTGATGGTGTTGGAAGAGAAAGAAAAAAAAAGTGTCAGCCGCGGTCGAGTTGAGACTTGAACCAATTGTCGCGTACAACGCGAACCACCCACGTGACCCAAAAAAAAACACTCCAAAACAGACACGTCGCGTCGCGTCTGATTCAATTTCTTCTAATGATCTCTACGTACACTCGCATACATCCGATCCCGCCCATCATCCCTCCATAATCCAACAACATTTTGGCGCATGCCAAGCCCAGCACGGTGTGCGGTCGGGTGGACCTCTATCGGTTCCACCAGCCCGTCGTCCGTCGAGCCGAGCGCAGTGCCAGGCTGCCATCCTTGCTTCAGCAGAAGCTGCCATCCAACATTGTGTTCTTGTAGTGGTACAGAGTGTTCTTCTTCTTCTACCAGGGCGGACGGAGTGCATGAGGGCTCGTGGGACGATTTCGCAGGCCCTAGGGAACTGCTGCGCGGGCTGGGCACGCCTGGGCTGTCGAGCTGCGAGGTGGGGTGCATGGCACGTCGCCGTGCGGACCGGTCAACGTAGGATGCTCGGGACGGTGTAGAGGCCGGGTGTCGTGCGAGCAGGGTGTGTTTGAGCGACGTCAGCGCCTTTTTGGCGTCTTGCGTGTGGGCCATGGTATCGGCGGGCCGTTTCTCCGCAGTGCGAGTGCTTTCCCTGGGAACGGCAAACAAGGGAATGACGCCCTGGTCGGTGGACGTGCACTCGTCACACGGCGCACGGTCCTCGTGTATGTGACAGAGAAAGGTGGTGCTACCGACAATCAGCCGGTCAAGGTGGTGCAACGGACGTGGTATACTCGCCATGCGCGGAGGGGAGAGTCGGACCGGCTCAGCGTCGAGTTGCCGGCCTGACTGGACGAACGTGCCGTGCTTGGATCCCATATCCACCACCGCCCATTCCCTTCTCGCCTTGTCCCAGAACACCGTCGCATGCAGCTTCGACACTGGCATCTCCTTCAGTCGTATCCTCGGCGTCTCGCTTCCCGTGGGACCGACATCCCGTCCAATTTGCGTCTCCTCGTAGGCGTCGAGCACGGCAAGGCTGAGATCTTTGTGCAGGATGGATGTCTGCAGCACCCTGAGCCGCAGCGGAAGCCAGACAGGGATGGAACGCTCTGAATCAGGGTCATCACTGCAACTCTGCCCGTGTTCGCTGTCCATGATCTGCCCGAGAGCGTCACGAGTGGACTACAAATTTAAACTCCGATCCATCCCTTCTTGCATGGATTCATTCAACGAGGCAAGTGTGCTGTTTCCGCGATACATTCATATTAATATTGTCATAATCGATACAGGATCTCCTTCTCCCAAAGGAATGGCTCGTCAAAGTAGACCCCCAGACCTCGACCCCTTATCTCATCGTTCGTGCTTTCTTGCTTGTTTTCATTCGAACACTCTGCCACAACTCTCATTGGACAGAAGTTTCATTCTTCGACAGTGGATCTCACCTGCTGCATCATGATTACCGACACAAAACGGACCTGGGTGGAAGGTCAGTCCATCTTTGTCGGTGATTAGCCAGGCGAATTCCTTGCTATTTTGTCCCCCAGCGTTGTCAAGCAAGCAGTTTGCAAGGCGGTGGCGTGGATGTAACGAACCGGTCGATTCACCATCCCTCGACGACGACGAGGAAGAGGCATGGCGAACACACTCCCTTGATCTCTTATCTCGTGCACATACTCTTGGCGGCATGCCAGAACTCTCGTTTGAAGTCGTCGAGTCTAAATTTGGGGTACTCTTTCCCCGAAGCTCGCGGGCTGTCTAATCACTGATGCGCGACGTTGCCAGGATCTTGCCTTTCAAATGGAGTGCAACGCGTTCAAGTGGCGCTGGGAAACTATATTCGTTGGTCACAAAATCTCGGCAGACATTCTATCAAAGCACCTTATCATGCCTATGATAACCGCGAACCATCTCGCATTCTCATCTCCAGACGTCGTCGGCGATCTCCCTCACACCGATCTCGACAAGGTAAAAATCGTTTCCAACCACGTGGGTCCACACAGCGTTCCAGTTCTGACTGGCTTCCGTACTCCTCCGCTCTCAGGCTATAGACAAGCTCGCGCGAACCGCACGTAGAGCGGTCGACACACACGTTAAGAATGCATTGTCGAAACCACGTCTGGCCACGACAATTAGGCGCATAACCGCAGTGTTCAATTTCATTTCGGACCCGCGTGGGTTGCTCATACTCCCTCATTGAGCCGCTCTCTTACATGCATTATCTATAGCCAATGTATCGACTGAAGCCGTCTCCCCGGTACTACTACCTTTCGAGCGGATGCCAAAGACAAGAAAGTCGTCTGAGCTCCTCAAAGTCACGCATACACCCTCGCTGGAACTATATGTGGGTCCTCTTGTCGTGTCGAGACCCCAACACAGCTGATCGAACACTAAGGATCGTCGTGTCATCTCGACGAGCTCCAAAAGAGCGAGTGTTGCACCCTCGCGAAGGTCGAGCCCCCCTCCGATCAAACGCGCCGCAGACTCCGGCTCAGCCACAGAGCCGGAAGACGATTCCATGGTCCAGCCATCACGGCCAATTCCGGGGCTAGGGTCCGCCGTAGATCAACAACCTGATATACCCATGCGGTCTCCGACGCCATCAAGGGAAAAGGAACGTGAACGCGAAGTTCCGTCTCACCCGGGCAATTCTCGGAGCCGGAGCATCACAAAGGCTCCACCGTCTGATACGGATTCGTCCCCTGCGCGACCCGTCAAGAAGAAGTCGAAAGCCCATGCGTCTTCTTCGGACGAGGATAGCGAGGATGAATTGGGGAAAAAGCCTGCTCTATCCAAGAGAGTAGGGGCTGGACTCCGTCAGCCCATCAAGCGTGGGGGCAAGCGGTTTTAAATTTCATGCGTGCAGATCACTTCAGAATGACAGGGTTTTGACTATCATGCAAGCGCCTGGTTTTGGCACAGGAAGTTGCAGGGTTCTTGCTGTCGTGCATGGATCGCGACGGACGCACTGCTGCATTTGTTTGCTTGGTGGTGGTGGTAATGCACGACGTGCGATTGGTCATTGCGAGTGTCTGTACCATGACGGATGACCACATCCCGGTTTCCAATCGGAGCATTCAATGGTTCCGTCTGATCTCGAACCACTTACGAATTGCAACGCCAGTGTCGTTCACAATGCTTGGTTATGAATGCCGTTCATGTAGGTCGGCGGTGCATGGCCTTGTACTCACCACGATTCATGATAAAAGATCATCCTCGTTTGCACCCTGGCCTCGCCTCGTGGGTGGTTGTTATCCCGACCGTCTCGCGATACACTAGAAGCACGGAACGATGAACATGACACGCACCACGGGCTCCGAATCGATCGAGCGGTCGATGAATCTCATGTCGAATTTTTATTTTTATTTTTATTTTTATTTTGGATGCAAACAACGCATACATACTTACATCCATTTGGACTAGCCTCAGATTCCAAACAGTGGTACGACGTGGAGAAGCTCGTTTTAACCGACCCGTAAGTACTCATTAACAAGCTGAAACTTGGCCTGAAAGCTGAACATATACAGAGAAAATGATCGAGGCAGTGGATGCTTGCCGATTCAGGATTCAATTCAAAGCGATTCAAAGAACCTTGTAAACTCAGACACGGTTAACCAGTACTTGGCGCAAACGGTCAAGCCACGCCGACACTGCCCCAAGCTGAGGGATAAGCTAAGTTCCATCATGACTGTATGTACAATATATCGATTTGTTGATTGAAAGCAGAAGCGTCAGGGTGGGTGATCAGGCCTCAGGTCACGGTAAATGTAGGTCTAAGTTCCGTGCATACTACGTCCTGCTCGCCAGCACTGCACCATTCAAGTTCAATCGATCGATGATCGATCCCGATCCAACTAGAAGACACTTGTTCTGATACGGGGTCCTAATACGCCTACCGGCCTTTTCTTTCTTTGCCTACTTCAAAGTCGCTTCGAGCACGGTCGCTGCACGCCGGTTCATATACATATATAGTTAGACTAGGATCGCTCGGGAGGAGAAAAAGGGGCAAACGCAAAAAAAAGGGGGAGAAAGGGCAGCACGACGTCGACTGCGTACGTACGTATTTCCGATGTTACCGTGATGTGTTTATGATGATGATCACGCCGTTTAAATCGTTCACGATTACATAGTATGTACTGCGGACTCGGATAACGAATGCGATTATTAAATAAGGCTGTACTGTACTAAAATCATGAATGAATGTAGTAGTACATGCAGCTATATATGAATGAACACCGGTCGAAGGCTGTCACTAGGACGTGTAACTTGCTGTTAGAATGACTCTCTCGTTATGTACAAACTTTGATCATCATCGCCGGTTCAGAGGCAACTTTGTCCAAACAAACGTTTTCGATTCGCTTTGAACACGTTGCTTCAAGCGTTCTGCATCTGAGTCTTTCTGGGTTTTTACTTTTAGTTTTATTGCATGTCGATTGGATCGCTACGCATGTGTGTTGGAAACGCGTAGTCTTTTATCGTTATTACTATCATCACCCTCGTTTTAAATATAATATATGTACATTGGTCCTCGTTTGCGCCGCATCAATGAGGGAACTCGAGGTCTATTGCAGTGGTTCACTCGGATCACATTGGGCCCCACCTTCACCCGGATCCTGGTACCGTGACCCACTAAAAGGGCCGTTCTGACTGTAACTCTCAAACCACCGCCTGGTTTGGACAACCGCCCAAGCCAAAACTTGTCCGAAGCGGTGACAACGACGTCACGGGGCACGCCGCCTTCAGGGGGTGGGGGGAACCACCTCTCGCGATCACGTAAAAACACAGAAATTACGCAATAAGGACGACAGTATGAAGACACGACATAGTAGACGCAACATGTTACACATGAAAAGATCATCATCCTATCATCTCTATTCGTTCAGGGCTGTGGCATTACGGTCCGGAAAAAAGGGGGTAGGCACTGAGCTCTCCTACCCGTACCCCATATACGCACTGGACGGCGGCGGTGCGGCTGTGGTGGCAGTGGCGATAGTGGCGGCAAAAGGTGGCAGAAGTGGAGGTCGGGGACAAAGCAAAAAGCGCGCACATCCGGCGTGCTGTGTTACCGCCTGCACGTCACCAAAGACGCTGGTCTGGGTATTGGCATCCCTCGCACTTGGTTTGGAACAAGTTGCGTACGCGTCTGTAGTCGGTGTATTCCTGGTGAACGAGAAGAGGATCGCCGTTAGGAAGAAATGCGAGCATGAAACTGGGACGCGACAAAAGAAGGAAAGAAGAGAAGGAGAGGACGTACAGAGGCACATCCACAGTTTCGCGCCGTCTTGTGCATGTGTGCTGAACTCAGCTTGCATCTCGGAGAACCACAGTCGATCGTGATGCCTGTCTGATAGAGACGAACGTAGTGCTGGATGTGGACAGAAGTAAATGTGAGTTCAGTGTCGGCCGGAAGAGGCTTACCCCACAACCCCTGTACTGATCACCAAAGCTACGATAACCAAAGGTTTGAACGTGTAGCGGCTCACGACAGAACTAGAGACTCACCATTCCATGCTGCACATTTTCGGTTGGATTCGGCGGACGACGACGACAAGAAACAAAAGTGCAAAGGTTGGTGGAGAGGTGTGAAGAAAGGCGAAAGGTGACGATGGTCAGCGTTTGAAGACGACTCTGGATAGCCTGGTAGACAACCGGAGGAGGGGTCACAGGTTTTATAGCCTTGCATGGTGAGTTAGGATTTGGTAAGAAAGGACGCCTTCGGGGGAGCGGAATCCAGGATCGTACGAAGTGATCGTGGGAGAAGTGATAATGCGAACCATGTTGTGGAGGCCGCGCTTATTCGAGGGAGGGCAAGAGGAGCCATGTCGAAGCTGTGCTGGAGTGCAACGCCCTGATTTTTCCCTTGCGGGACTAAGATCTGGAAAAAAAAAAAAGTCTGTGCTTGCGCTGTGGAGGTGCCACGTCGTCAAGGTTGTTTGATAAGAAGACCGAAATGGGCTGGAAGGGGTAAACTGGCACGAGGTCGGACGAAGGGCATCGCACATCCCCTCATGGAAAGCAGCCTGCCAAGCGGCTAGGAACGCGAGCTGAAAAACCTACCAATGAACAGGAGAAAAACGCGCGCCGCGCCGTTTAACCATTTAATCGATCGCTGATGAACGCAGATGGATCTAGGACACAGAGATGCAAGGCAGTGCTATTCCGTCCGATGCCTGTAAAATTGACCGAGCTGCGCCGAGTCCTGACCACGCCACTGGCTTGCACGCCCGGGTGGTGAGCATGATCGATGAGGGTGAATAATGAGAACTTTGGGCCTCAACGATGATGGGTGATTTGAAAGCTGCCTGCCCCTAGCTCCATGATGTTCGGCGTAGACCACGGCCAACGTTGCGTCCCATTGCGGCGAAGGTTGAGAAGGTTGGGCGGTCTTCTCCGAGTCGGAAGAACGTTCAGTGGCCGGCGTCTGGCCCGGTCAAATGCCAACACTATCATCGATTCATGAGTCAATGCCATGATGGCGCAACGCGAAGCAAGCTTGTCTTCATGTATCACTGGCACCGCTGACTAGCATACACGGAGTCCCTGATGGTCGATCGCGGTGGTCGTGGGTCCTCTTTCTGTCGTTCCCAGGCGGCGAAATTCTCAAAAGCCACTGACGCGTTCCCACTGGGGCTAGCTCCGGAAGATGTCATGACTGTTCTCTCGTCAAATTTATTTAGACCCCGGCGTCCTGCCAGCTTTTCCCTTCGCCCACTACATAGCTCTGGCAAGACCACCGTCAAGATCGGGATCACCGCTTTCAGTTGCTGCTGCTGCTGCTGCGAGTTTCAAATGTGTCGTACACGGTACACCCAAGAACCGCTCTGAATCATTTCATCTGTATGAAACAGGAAGAAGGACTGAAGAATTCGAACCCATGTCTCACCAGCGTCGCATTACTCCTCGCAAGCATTTAACGAGGGGGCGCACAACAAAAACACGATCATCAAAGAACCTCCAGGCTCCTCTTCTTCGGCTCCTTCGGCTCCTGGGCCCACGACCCCCTCCATGAAGGTGAGAATCCTACCCCTGGCTGATCCACGCTGCAAGACTTCCTGAAATCGAGTTGGCCCACAATACTGCCAAGTACTAGCCGTGATCCGGGTCTTCCCAGTCCTCATGGCCATTGGTTGCTCGACACGCCAAAAATATAACTGACCTCGTGGCTCCACTGAATCTCTACACAAATTGTCACGTTGACCGCTGAGCATTCGTGATGTCCCGCCGCCGCAGACCTGCTTCGAACCCCATAACGTTCTTCTCCATTACCAAGCGAGTAATCAAGTTCGGAGACATACTACATAAAGTTCAGCGCGTACTTCATACCGTTCACGGTGGAAGGTTATACATGACCTACAACTTACGTCGTCAACTTCTCAACAGCTGTCTTGGCGGAAACCGCCGAAGCAGCACGGTGTCTCTAGAACCTTTGTCATTCATCCCAATGGAGCCAAGAGCAGGTTGCACAACTCATCATCACGTGGACCTTGTTTCGCGGGAAATCCCCTACTCTACTGCGGGCCCCGAGAGATTTTCAGGAGAATCTGCTCGCTCTTCTAGCTCCTGTGGTCTCGAGGTTGGAATCGCGATCCTTTACCGCCATGCAGTCAGCCATGGTCGCAAAACTCACTCGACTATTTTCAAGCGTAGCTGCGAATTTGGATCGATCATCCTCTGCTACAAGCCATCAGGGCTTGACCTTAGCTGGCATTTCTGATATCATCGCGACATTAGATCAGCCTGATTGCAGAAACTGCCTCTTGGACGATGATAACATGAGGCGAACGCCGAAAGAAGATAGCCTCGCTTGTCGACTGTCATTGATTCATCGCTGCTCTTGAACTCAGATACTTCGGTTGTCGCTCTTGCCAGTCTCGGTATTTCTGCCTCCAGGTTTCACCCATACAGACGTCTTCTGCCGAGACCCGGGTTCTCTTTCTTCGATGCGCATACCCTTGTTTGCCCTACTTTGCCACACGGCTTACGCATGTCTAATGACGTTTGCTTGCAACACGCACGGGAGCTGCGACGGTTAGTCGTTCGTTCTGCACGTAAAGGAAATCAGGGAACCGTCAAAAATGGCCGCCAGGACGACCTCCCCATCATTTTTCCTGATCCCCGTCCGCCAGCTGTACACTGAAAAGAAGAAGAAGACTCATTGGCTGCGCGCACATCTTTATATTCACGTCCAGCCATGCAAGAGGCGGTGGAAGACACAGGTACGGATTGCAGCACGAAATTTTATTGGATCAACGTTTGCTATCATTCTATCCTGTCCGTCCGGTGCCGATTGGGATGGAGTACTGTGCACAGTCAAATACGAATCCGTTTCGTCACGTACTGCTCGCACGTAAAAAAGACACATGTACCAATTGACGGCAGTGTTGGGCACAGATAGATGTCCTGAAAACCCTGAAAGAAGCCGACTTCCGATAACCAGCGTTACACGGGGAAACAAACAAAGAAGAAGAAATGGACAACAAGCACTTCAACGTCAATGTCACCGATCATAATGGCTGGGTGATCGGGGACTGTGGTCACTGGTCATCGCTGGGTATTGGTAGGTTCTTGGTTGTGTCCATTCGTTGATATGATTCCTGCGCTACTCAGGTAGAACGCCGGAGAAAATTTGCGCCAAGCAACACGTGGAGGAAGCTTGTCAAACATCGTTCAACCCCGATCATTTATCCTTTGGATGGGTTCTCCGCACTCGTCTGAGGAACTTGAGTCTCAAACACTCGTGCTGTGCCCCACACTGTCCTCCAACTCTCTCTTCGCGCATTGTGTTCCATGACTCGAATCGCTTCAAAACCCAGTTCCACAAAAGCACTTTTCAAATTGTCGCATCATTGCATCGCCTCACGGCGGAAGAATGACCCATAATACACCCCCCATTTCCCTTCTGTCGAGCCAATTTCCCCGAAATTCGCCTCTCACACGCTCACCGATGAGCCGCACGAACGTGACTCGTTCTAAGAGGTGCCGCAAGGGTACTTCCAATCGCCCCTCTCAAGAAGGACTCAATTGTGACCGTTCGTGGGACGCCTGGCGGTCCCTCTTCGGTGTCGCATGTCGCGTACTTCTCAATCCTGCCCTATGACGAAACATCTCCCGTTCCCGTTCCCTTTCCTGTCCCTGTTCCTTTTGTCGTTGTCGTTTCCTTTCCGTACACCTTCGATCTCACGCATAGGCTTGCTGGCGTTTGGGCCAAGATAAAGAGGAATCTGAACCCTGCAAAGTCGACGTGGCCTCGTTATTCGTTCGCTCGTCGATTGCGCGGGGCTGGCTTCCTTCTTTTCCGCTCGCGCATTATGTTGCTCATTTCGTCTCGGATCCTACCCGATCACGCACGAGGCTCGAGGAAGGGTAGCATTGACGATCTATCGGAATGCTTCCCCGAATATTGAACATCTACACCATCTTCGCGCTCAATTCACTTCGATTCTCCATGCTCTGAGCAGTACGTTCACGACCCGAAGGAGAAAAAAAGGGCTACCAGGTGCCGGTCTACAGGTCCATCAATGAAACCATTTTTGACCACGCCGGAAAAAAAAAGCACTGGAACGCCACCCCCTGCGTTTGAGGGCAACTGGATGGCGTGCGACTAGGTCGTCGAGCCGGTCTACGAGCGAAATCGGTCGCTATGTATGTATGCACTCCCCCTTCTTTATCTTTTGTTTGTTTTCTTACTCGGGTCTGCGTTCTTTTTTTTCGTCACGTTCCTTTTTTTTATATCTTTCTTTCCTTTTCTCCACCGCTCTCTTTCCTACCAACTTCTTCTAGTCGTTGCTGCCGGGGTGGAGAAGGTGAAACTTTGAAGGTGAGACCCATAACTACGTCGCGATGGGTCCCATCGTATGTCCGGACGACGCGGGAATGGCTCTTTTCACCATCCACCAACTCTCTTCCTCTCTACTCTATTAATTATTTTTGGCCCACAGGTGGGTGTGCATTTGAACCACGAGACGACCGTCACCACCACCACCATCAGAAGCAGGGCTTTTCACGCTGGCCTGGTATCTTGCTCCAGACAAACGCGACGGTAGCACCGTACGACCACGACATACGACGGCCTGGCAGGGCACATACCACCAATACGCGACTCCCTGCCTTCTTTCCTCCCCTCCCACACCCCCTCCCCCTCCTACTATCATCGTTCCCATTCTCTTGCCCTTTCTCGTTCTCTTTCCCTCCCCCTTTATCTTTTCCCTTGTCTTAAATCGGTCTCTGTGTATCGCCCCTCCTTCTCCTTCTCTTTCCCATTGCAAACACGATGACTTTCCAAGCCTTTTCTTTTCTTTTTCCTTCTCTCTTAGCCGCGCATCTGAACCGCGACACAACCGCCACGACGACCACCATCAGAAGCAGGGCTCGTCACGCTCGAACGCGACGGTAGCAACGTACGACCAGCTACGACATACGGCATACGACGGCTTGGGAGGGCACACATACCACCAATACGCGACTCCCTGTCTTATTTCCTTCCTTCCTCCCCCTCCACCACCTACTATCATCGTTCCTGTTCTCCTGTTCTTTCTCTTCACTTTCCCTCTCCCCTTTATCTTTTCCCTTGCCTTAAATCGGTCTCTGTGTATCGCCCCTCCTTTTCTCCCTCTTTCCCTTTGCACATACGATGACTTTCCAAGGACTGCTCTCGGATCTATTTCGTCATGTCCATATTTTCTCTTGGCCGCGCCAGAACTTTTTAACTTTCAGGGGGAACGCGCAGTGATAGGAACCCATCAAGATTCCCGGAGGACGCGCGAACCGCTTCGCCTTTTTCTCACCCTTTTATCTTTCGTTCTTTCGTTCTTTCATTCTCAGTTTGAGCCTATGCAGCTCACTGATCATCGTCAGAACAAGGTTGCTTTTGGCACCACGACACTGACAGTATTTGTATTTCAGACGACAGACACAACTGCAGGACGCATTCTACTAAACCTCAAATCATCATCTTTCCCCCCTGCCGTTCCCGTTCTCCACTTCAATCAGCCTTTCCTGATGCCGACGCACTCAAAGAGCCGGGCCGGGTCACCGCGTTGCTCCGGATGGATGGTCCGTGTGCCTGGACAACTGCAATGCGGGGGATGGGAATGGAGGTAGGGTCACGGAACTCTCCCCGGGCCGGCGCTCGTTTATAACAATCATACAAAGACCTTGCCAAGGAATGGATGGTCCGTGTGCCTGGACCACTGCAACGCTGGGAGATGGGGGTGGTCACGGAACTCTCCTCGGTCCGGCGGGCTGGTGCTACTACATTTTAACAAACAATCATGCAAAAAACCTTGCCAAGGATGACGCACATCTCCTTTTCTCGTTCGTTGTCCCTTTTTTTTCTAACCAAAATTGTGTATTTGCAAACGCCGGAGGACATCGCCGACATCTGGTCAAGTAACAAGCCAGTCTGAGGTAAACTCAGACCTCTCTCGAAACCGCCTTGGAATCCTCTCCATCCCTCGCCAAGAATGTACGAGCGTGTCGCTGACCTTGGGGCACGATCGCAGCTGACAGCTTACTTTGTTTCGTGACAGAGCCAGTAATGCATGCGTCATCCGTGCTGGTGAACGCTGTCAGCGACTGACACTAAGTTGGGCTGCTCACGTCTCTTCGGCTAGCACTGGACGAGGCTGGATCGGCCATTTCCAACCTTTCCAAGGTATCAGACGTCGCCGACTTCCTTACGAGCGCGTCACCGACTTAGGGCACGATCGCAACGATGATTGTCGCGCTGACAGCTTAGTTTGTTTCGTTTCAGACGAGAGCCAGTAATCTATGCGTCATCCGTGCTGGTGAACGAACGCGATTGGAATCCGCAAGCAAACGCTGTCAGCGACTGACACTTGCGCTGCTCACGTCTCCTCGGCTAGCACTGGACGGCTGGATCGGCCATTTCCATCCTTTCCAAGGTATCAGACGTCACCGACTTCCTTCCTTGCCAGTGGTTAACAAGCCAGAGGTAAACTCAGACCTCGAAACCACCTTAAACCCCACGAGCGCGTCACCAACTTAGGGCACGATCGCAACGATGATTGTCGCCTTGGCTTGTTTCGCGACAGCTATCACGCGTCATTAGTGCCGGTGAACGCTGTCAGCGACTGACACTTGGTCAGTTTGCCGCGGCCAACGTATAAACATATGGCGGGATATCTGCACAATTAATCCTGCGCGTTTTTTAACCCAGCGCGCTAAATAAAACAACTAACTTGCGCGAAAATCAGGAGACTTTGACCCAGCGCACTAAACAAAACAATCAACTCGCGCGAAAATTTATTTTCTACCTAGCCCGCCCAAAAAAAATTGTCCATACATGCCTATCTAGGACTAGTAGTCTTAGTAGTAGCTGTTATTCTTCTGAGTCTAAACTACATACGAGGAAGTCGTGGTAACGGGCATTAGGATCCGTCGTGTTGGCCGCAGTAAGCTGCACCCATTCTTTGGCAACCAGACCTTCTTTATCCGCGTTCTGGAATATATTCCGAGAGGGGGCATAAGATCTATGTGTCGTGGTGGTGCCAGCACGACACGTCGTCATCATCGCGTTCGACACAGTCCACTGACGGTGTGGACGAGGTTTGGTTGAGGGTGAGTGAGGGATAGAGAGAGGGACACAAGCACGCACGCATGCACGCCGCGTCGTCATCGCGTTCGTCGTCGCGTCGTCGTGGTGTCACGTCGAGGGCATGCGCTGGTGTCGTGGACGAGGTCTGGCGGGGTGGGGTAGGTGAGGGAGAGAGAGAGGGAGAGAGAGGGAGAGAAGCGGGCACCGTCATCGTCGTCACTTCGACGTTTATTGTCGACGTTGCACGTGAATGAGCCTCGCATCATATGACGCACGCCGCGCCCGCCTTGCCGATCGCGATCGAGAGCGGTGTAAAGCGGCTGCGCGTACTTCAAGTTGGTACAGCTGGCGGTATCTCTAGGATAATATATTAGAATAGGTAGACAGCAGTGAAGCCCAATGCGAGATGAAGCGAACAAGTCCGTCGCCAACGGTACTCCGTGTCACCCACTGCCCCCAAGGAACGGACAGTGGAGTTTACCTGATCGTCCTTCTCGAGACTTTCACCCGGACTCGGAGAACGCCTGGCTTGGTGGCCAAGGGCAGGCGTTAAGTGATGGGGGTAGGCGAAACAAGAGGGCCGTGATTGTGTCCGGTCGTCCGACGGGTATCGCTGTCGTCTGTCAGACTTTCCCGGGCACCTCTTGCACAGTATGCCAGTGGGCTTCGAGCTCCATTTGAGCGGAAGCTTCCTCTTTGCGCTGCCGTGCCTCTTGAACGGAGGCGAGCATGAATGCTGATATGAACAGACGGTGGCCCGACGATCCCCGAGCGGTCGGAAAACGGGCCTTGAGCCGTTGCAATAGGACGAGGGCCGCAAAGGTGACCGAGGAATGCAACTTGGTGCGATGCAATGCATAGGCGATGAAGTGGGGGAGCTTCACGGTCGAGTTGGAAGACGAGGGAGGGTACTCCGGACACGCAAAGAGATGTGTAATGAATCGACCACATAGCTTGGGTGTTTGCTCGTGGCCGTAGAAGGGGTCCTGCCTGCTCGAAGTGGGCTGTGTCGAGGATGGTTTCGTCGAAGATGCCTGGCCTGGGAAGGAAATTTAGAATGATTGCCGAATGAGGCGAACGGTTATGAGGAATGGCCTCTGCTTTTGCGAGACCTGGCGACGACGATGCCAAGACTCGATCTTGGCTGTGATACCAGGAGGGGTAGGGGGAGAGGCAGCTGGAGATGTCGACGGTGAGTATGACGGTGAAGGGTAGTATGGTTGCGGAAGATTGTCCCACGGTGATATTGACTCACATGGACGAGGGAGATGGGAAACGGCGGCAGTGCGACGACTCGGACGAGGACAGGGAGACAGACGTGTTGTGCTGGCTCCTGACGTGGTGGATGCCTTCTCCTTTCCTCAAATGGTTCGGTCGAATGAAGCGCCAAGATATTCGGCAAGCATGGAGGGAGAAACTTGCTCTCGACTTTATCATCTGGTTCAGTCATCGCTATCCTTGGTATTGTCATCTGCCCAACAGAACACGTCTTCAGCACGTCGGAGCTGGCTGCGCATTCGTATACTAGCTCGCAAAATAACGTCTACACCTCCATTCGGGGTGAGGTGTTCGACCTCACACAGGCTGCAGCGGCGCACGGGCGAGTTGTCGAGGTCATCCCCACGAAAACAATTTTGCAGCAGTACGGTGGATTGGAAGCTACTAACTTGTTCCCTGTTCATGTATGTCGTCGACTTCATTTAATCTCTTTGGCACTATTGTTTTTGATCAGCTCCCTTTGCACGACGGATCCTAATGCCCGTTACCACGACTTCCGTGCGATTTCCAACGATTCTCGTCCCGACTGGTACTTCGAGAGTATGACGGTCTTGCGTTGGAACAACCGCGTCGGCTACTTGGGGATACACCCCCTCGGAGATATCTTACAAGGCATACTCGGGTTCCTCCATTGGTATCTACAACGGCCTCGTTTACGATCTGACGAACTATGTCAGTTATGGCCCGTCTGTTGCGGGACCA
>JBBPOK010000438.1:0-25535 GCA_038091415.1 Leccinum variicolor
TGGCAGCCTTGGCAGCTTCACGCAACGCGAGCGACCCTGACCCACACGCGGTCTCGTCTCGCTTTCTTCGCTCGGCAGCCTTTTCAGGTCGTGAGAAGGAACGTGGGGTACTTTGGAAAGGGACGAGCTTACTTACCCTTAACGCGAGTTCTCGAGGGCTGAGCCTTTCGAGAGCACTGGACCTTCCGCCGAGCCTGCCGCCGCCTTGAGTCAGCGATTCTGTCTTTCGGCGCCTTTCCGCGGCTTCAAGGGCCCGTATACTGGCGAGATGTGGGGGCAGATCGTGTGAGACGCCAGCCCCCAATCTGTAACCGGGAGAGAAAAAGCCTTCGCCAGCATAGCCGGAGCGCTGAAGGGCATCATATTCGTCCTCGAGTTCAGCGAGGAACTTGTAGAATTTCTCGTCATGGGGACCGTGCACGTTATGTGTGAGCTGATGAGGAACGATGTCGATGGACTGCCTGCTGAACCGTGTGGGAGATCCGAGAAGCTCACCTCGTGCAACATGGTTCGGACTACGGCATCCTCTTCGAGGAAGGTATCGGGGGACCAGGCCGGGCGCAACCGCAAAAGTATCTGCTCGCCACCATTCACGTCTGAATAACTCAATACGAAAGAAACGCGCTAAACACTGGCCAGACACTCACTGAGCCCTGCGGGTCACAATCTGGATTTGAGAATGACGATAGTACAAGGACACGCTGGTACACTCACCAAGTAGATTGGGACTCTCCGGAAAGAACTCGGCGAGCGTAGGAAGGATCCAACCGTGCTTGCGCATGATGGGTTTGACCAGCGAGGCCACGCTCTGCAACATCGACAAGGCGCGATCGGCCCTGGGCATGTGTTTGAGATGGGTAAAGGACTTGACGAACACTTGGGACATCTTGAAAGGAGCCTCGAGCTCACTGCTTGTTCAAGGAGACCGACTCTGGCCATGGCAGTGGCACGGCATGCTAGCTTAGTCAGGGATCTAGTGCGTTGTAGAACGTACTACGAGCAAATAGCCTGTAGTATCATAACTAATCTTTCTCGATGGTTTCCATGCTCGACGAACACATAAATTTATCTGATACATCAACTGATCATCGATCAGGCTCTTTCGTCATGATGTATAACATAGACCCCGCACAGTTTGCTCGGAAGTTACTTGTCCGATTCCGTCGCTGCTCGCATTCTACTATGACCCTTGTCGAGGCCGTTTTCACACACCTGCCAGATTCGGACCGAATACGGCGGCGCTAACCCGCTCACAAAAGTTTTCTCTCAGTCGACTCCCGGCGCCGATCTGTCACAGGCTCTCGCCCAAGCGATTCAGGACATGTTACTTCCAAATGGTAGTATTCGCCGGATCACCAAACCCTTGCAAGGAGTAATACTCCTAAGCCTCTCCGTTTGTTCCTTAAGGCTGATTCCGAGTCATGCTGTAAGATCTCGAGACCGCTTGCCAGCCATGCTTATCAACCAATCAGATCGTGGAGTAGCCTTTGTATTGCGGCTGTCTTGCTCTATTCTGGTGAGCGCTGAGCGCTAAGCAATGCCCTAACGGAAGTTACATAGTCCCGTCATCCCTTGTAACGTAACAAGAGGGTATCATAGGGTTTGCTTGAAGCACCACAACATCGACTATAACCAAAACAGCACAGAACCTTGTCCAAAGGAATCGACTCAGTCAATGGAGCAGAAGTGCAGTTACTAAACTATCTCATGATGGCATAGCATACTAATGGCACAACAGGATGGAGGGCCCAACGCAATTTCAACCACTGCGGCGTTGTCAAACGAAGCTAGTGGTTTACATAAGCCCAATATCGGGCCTGCTCGAGTCAAATATAGATTCGGAACATCTTATAGTCAATCCTTGAACATGCATGATGGGCCAGTGAACATTCAATTGGTCCGCTATTGCAGGACCCCAGCAACCTTGCAACAAATTGACCCGGTTTCGCAACTCCCTCAACTAGTAGCTTGTCAATGCCAAGTGTTGATCCACTTTCGGAGCTGATCTAAAAGCACTAGACCGCTTTGGACCGCCCAGTGGCACTCAGCTGACTATCAGACTCGACCGAACTAGACTCCTTTAGGCCAATTCATTTCGGGAATTCCTAACAGAACCAACAAGTCCGTGAGCTCTCCGTAATATGCACTTGTTTAAAAGCAGAAACGTGCCATCACACCCACCACCCCTTCACCTTCCGCTTTCCGACTTTTTTTGCATGAATTCATGACGAGCCTCTCTCCTCCACTCACTGCTGAATTCCTATGGGGTATCGACTTATTCGCTTCTGTTCAAGGCAGGTTCAATTATCGTCCCCGGGGGTTTCTAACCAAACGCCACTGTCAATAGTTGCCGTCACGACCGCTGCTTTGTATGACCATGGCAAGTCGCCATAATGCGCTGAGATCCAGGCGTTTCTAACCTTTTCCTGTGTGCATAGTTCTTGCTCTTTCCCGCGAGGTGGGTGCTCCGATTCGATTGACGCCGAAACATTACTGATAGCTAGTGGTGTAGGTGGAACTCATATGGGTACGTTGCCTGATGGGCTGCACCACACATACTGAGTATCTGTTACTGTAGATGAAACCTATGACGCTCGTAACGGCGTTATATGTTATTGTAAGCAAAAACGAAGCCATTTCGAAGACCTCACCTCTGATACTCTTTCTAGGAGCGATACGTGGGTGATATCGTTCTCATGTACGTGTCGATGTTGTATTGTCTGAAACTTCGACTTGAACTGTGCCGCATTGCTCAGTGTTGGCCTGTGCAGTAAGTTTTGTGTTCGTTTTTGTGGTAGTTCTGATCACTGGAACTCGACAGTGTGTTTTTCGGTATCTTCATCAGAAGAAGTAAGCACCGGATCTTTCCGAACACCGTCGCGTTGTATTGAATCATTTTCACAGGAGTACGTGGCCACCTTTACATGATAAGATAAGTAACGCCTGACCTGTATGGAATTCTTGTCATCGGTTAGATGTACGTATTGTTGTTGATCGGCTTAATCTCTGCACTGACTGCTGGTCTATTAGGCATAAGATTATTCGAGTTTCGTGCATGGGGAACACTAATATACGCATGGGCTACACAAGGTTCCCAATTCCTTGTCAACTGAATATACGTATAACTGACCTTTTCTCAGCGACCATGCAGCTCCGCATATACGCAATGTACAGACGATCTAGAGCGATCTTGTTCCTTTTGCTCATGATGTTTATGTGCGAAATCGCTGCGATCGCGTTCATCATCTTTCAACAGATCGGGCCTTATAACCACATCCAAGGTCAGTTCGAATCAGACTTGTTGTCTATCCGCACGCATGGCTCAAAACGCCCACGCCTTCCAGTCGCCAACATATCCGTCTTTGGGGGACACTTTTGCAGCTTCTCCGGCATCAATTCCAGTTTCGTGTACATCTTCATCCCTTTTATCATCTTCGAGTTCGTTCTCTTCCTCTTGGCGGCTCGCATGTTCGTCCAGAACATGAAGCGCAACGGTAGCGAGGAGAGAGGTCTTCGGCTCAACACTTTTATGCGTGTCCTCGCTCGGGACAGTTTCTGCTACTTTTTCGTGTGGGTTTTTGTGCTTCGTTCGACGATCGACTGACGTTCCAAATCTTTCTTCCCGCTCCTTTTTTTCTAGGAATGTGCTTACCTCTTCTATCGTCACGGGGGTGTGGCTAACCATCAGCGTACGTCACATCATATCGTCCTATTCGTCCTCGCGTTCCCCTGCACGTTGGTCTGATTGCCCCTATCTATGTACACGCGCGCGCCCTCGTCGCATCTGCGGTCTTTTGCATCGTACCTCGTACCTCGTGCCTTCCCCCCTTTTAGCCGATCTATTCAATCTTGTGCATCCCATTCGTCATGCTCCTCGAAATCCTCGTCGGCACGAGACTCATCCTCGGCTTCCGGGAGCGGTACGCGCGCTCGGACGCAGGCCCTATCGTCTCGGGCAAACAAAGCTCTTTACAGTTTAGAGAAGACCACACCAACCATACCATGCAGACGGAATCATATCGCATGTCCGTACGATGTCAGACGGACACGATCGTTGTCGCGGACATTGAGAATCTCGGTTCACGATGATACCATGCAGACGGAATCACATCGCACGTCCGTACGATGTCAGACGGATACGATCGTTGTCGCGGACATTGAGAATCTCGGTAGTCGTTCGTGATCGAAATCATTGTGTTTTATTGAATTGTTGTCGATAAAAATACAAATGTACGCGCGCTACTTGTTACCAATGATGCCATGTTAATGCAAGAATGCAGTGAATAACGATAGGTATAACAAATCCAGAAAATACATCAGACGTTACCAAGGAGAGTGAGGGTTGCCCTGAGCGAGATTAATAAAAGCATCAATAGTGTGCAAAACAACAGGTCAGGGGATGAATAAAACGAAAACATGAAAACGATGACGATTAAAGAGCACAAATGGATACAGCCTCGATTAGCAAGGAGCGTGGGCGTCCTGTCGAATGCGACGGACATTTATTGATGAGATAAATAGACGATGATGCAAGATCTCTTAATGAAAACTTGGTCGTGGCGGTCATAAGACGTGGATTTCTTCGTCGACTTTTGTGGCGCTGTATACCCTGATGGAGCGCACAAAGTCGAGTTTCTCACGCGGGAACAAGGGGTCGGGTGGAGGGCTCATGCTGCCGCTCGTGCTAGGGCGCCCTTGGTGGGAACTATCAGTCGAGTTACGGAACGTGTTGGAGCGAGGTGTCGTCAGAGACCCTTCCGAGTCAAGGTGGGAATCAAGACACTCTGAAGGCCAATTAAACCGCTTTCGGCGGAAGCTGGCAAGATTTTTCAGTCCCTTGATTCCGCAGCTTTGTGCCATAATCACATACCTGTCGTAATCCCAAATAACATCATTCAAGGTCTCCTCGTCAAAGGGTAAGCTCTTTTCCCGAGCGATGTCTTGGAGGAACTCGGTGAGTGCAGCCTTGCAACCGATGAGTGAATGCAAATGTCTGCATGAGTGCATTTCGAGTTCAAAGGCGGACATGGGGATGAACGTGGCAGGCCAGAGGATGAGACCAGGCGATTGGGACGCGTGGGAGTGGGAGTGGGAGCTGGGGGACCGAGATGGGGCGGCGGCCCTGATACCAAGGCGGCCAGCAGCTTTAGCACTGAGGACCTCGGGAACTGTGGAAAGACTGGGTAGGCTTTCTTCAATAGAACGATCGCCTTTGGTGCGCTGTTTCTCCTTGTGAAGGTCCCATTCCGTTGCTACCCATTTGGCAACTTTTCTGAGACTCGCATTGCTACCATGGCCATCTGAACTTCCGTCAGAGGAGCCGTCAGAGTCTTGGGATGCAGGTGGTGCCAGGTACAGATTGAACTCGTGGAGCCTGGTTTGGTGATACCGTCCGAAAACGTTGTCGATGACCCTGTCAAAAAACTTGCTTGGCCGGGGATGTACGGAGAACTTGCTCGAGAGCATGTCTTCGAATAGCTTCTCTAATGCCTTGGCGTTGTCTACATTTCTATTCCACTCGGAGACGGGATCATAAGGGGTTGAAGGGGATGGAACTTCGGGGGTATCGTCCATGTCCACAAAAGAGGAAAAGCGGCTCTTGGTGCTGACGAAATCGTCTTCGTTATCGCTGCCATCCCCTTGTTGGTTTTGCTGATCGGTATCTGTCTCCTCTTCATCTTCGTCGTCGTCGTCGTCGCTGTCGATGAACGACGACGAGGTCGCCGGTGCCCGTGGGCTGCCGTGAGAATCTGACGATGGCTGTGGCGGAAGCTTGCAGTACGGGAAGTAGAGGTAATCGTCGATCAATTCGAGACGTCCGCCCTGGTTGAGGACTCTTCTGGCTTCCAGCATCACATGCTCCCAACGTTCATGGGGAACACAGAGTGACAGATTAGCCATTCTTACAAGATCGAACGTGTTCTTGGGGAACGGAAGTTTATATTTGACGCTGCCGTGGATTCGTGAGCAATATAGGTGACAGGTATCGGGTGGAAGCACTCACAAGTTGCCTTGTTTCCATTGGACGTTGCTAGGTGATTCGACGCCACCACTTAGGCAAACGGGAGGAAGGAGGTCAAATCCGATGACCTGAGACGATGGCCAGAAAGCTGCCGCCTCGAGTGCCCACCCACCAGGTCCGCAGCCAAGGTCCAGAATGGCCCGTGGTGGAGCGTGTGAGAAATCATGAAACGATGGAGAACGGTTTGGGTTGAGGCGTCGCAACAGAACCTCTGAGAACCTATCGCTAAAGAGGGATATCAGCAAGGGACCGACTGATTGAAAAAAGAAGCACCTACTTGTCCAAAAGGGTTCTGTCGTAGGCGAGCATATAGGGAGCATCATCACGTGAATAAGGATGGTGCTTCATTCCCCGTCGTACAACGAAACGATCGCGTTTTTCAAAGGCATCTACGGAAGGATCGCAGGACTTGGAAGGGGGAAGCGGGAAAGGTAACGGTGGGGTGTCTGGGACGGGTTCTTCTGTAAGGATGCGAGGAGAGCCGGGATCTGACGAAGCATAGAGTATGGATTTCTTCCTTTTCCTCAGGAAAGTCATGATAGCACCCTCGCGCTTCGGTGGGGTGTCTGCAGAGCCATTCATCAGGAGGAGAGGATTGCGCGAGTCGGATGTGGTTGGGAATCGATTGGAGGACTTGGATACGGGAGAGTCTTTGGTCATTGTGCTGAAGTAGCCGGAGTCAAAGCTTAAGAGAGAATGGCGACGGCGACAAAGGTCTTGGTCGTCTTGTGGGTCGAAGGGGTCGAGATGGAGTTGGAAGGAAGAGTGCGGTGTAGAATGAGAGCTATCTGAAGGGGACTCGTCGTCGTCGTCTTCGTCGGTCCACTCGATGAGGGGTGGCGGCACAGAGAGGTGGCGCTGCATGATATAAGAACCGAGGGGGACGTCAAAGCGAGTGTGGATGGGCCAAAGCGCTTGGAAGACAAAGGGAAGGAAGCGGGTGGGGGTGGACGTCAGAGCATACACCGCATCGGAACTGAGAGATAATAATTTTATCGCCGGGTCCACAGCCAATCGGGAACGCAACTGATCCCAACACTTGTAATCTCGTTTCGGGGGTACCGCGCGTGTAATCGGGACTCGATCCTACTCAAAACACGACGACGAAACACAACACTCACCTTGGCTGGTGGGACAAAGCCACCTCCATAACAGGAAGTTTCAGCCCAGAAGCCGTGAAAAAGTTAGCTCCTTTCATTATAATGCGCAGCCCCACCAACACTAGCTACCTACCCTCAAACCTGTGCAGGGTGCGCGACGAGGTGTGCATACATCGTAGTAATGCCAGTTGTCGCGACTCGGAGTCCCAAATGGGAAACCCGTCAAGCTACCCGATTTTTTCCACCGCTGTTTCGAACTCCTCGTGATGATCCTGTCGGTGCCGATGACATCCCGGGGCATGCATGGTTCGGCGGCATTCCCCTTCGAAAAACGTATTGGTCCGAGGAGGCGCCGGGGTTCGTTGCTTGGCTTTGATCTTTGCCGATCTACGTAGTCTATCATGGACCGCTTAGTTACTTGACTCGGATATCACCGAGGAGGATTCATTGTCCAAGGGTCTTTCGCATATCATAGGGCCTACCAAACGCAAATTTACTGAGGCTGAGTCGTTGCTTAGCTCTTTGATCTCTGCCGATGCGAGACTTTCGTGATCTACGTAGTCTATCATACCCGTCGTCAATCACCTCAAGTTATATGATATCACCGAGGTGCATTCATTAACCAAGGGTCTTTCGATCGAGGGAGGGCGGAGATTATGATATGTTGCCTGATCTAATCACGGCATCAGGACACCCACATCGACGTACTTACTCTACGATGCCTGGGACCTGAAGCTAAAGGGTCTCCGCGGACTACCGCCGATTAGCCAACCCAACGAAATAGGCTGATGTATCGGAAAACGCGTCAAAAAACACTTCATTCGCAGGGTCAACGATATGTATCTTGGAAACGATCGTTGGTAAGACAGCGCGTACAGCTTTCAAGAATGGCCCTCGTGAGTTGGCCTTTGGCAAATGAAGCTGACTCAGTCTTCGTCTTTGCGCGGCGGAGGGCCACAGGGTTGGAGCATCCGCTGGAACCGAGCGTCTCCTGTCAGCAGGACGCACGGAACGAACTCGCGAATTCATACCTCTGTCATCTCAAATTTGGTTCTTCCAACAGCTTCCCCGTCCGCGATGGCGAGGTAGGACGTCAGCGGCGGATGACCAACGATGGACGCGAGCGTATCTCGGTGTTGGTGAGTCGCCCAGTCACTACGGGTGTACACATGAGCGACGCGTCCAGCGTAACTAGCGTTGCGACCCACAATTTAGTCAAGTCGGCATGTCCTTGGTAAATAAGCACTTTTAGGACAAGTGGTGCAACAAGAGGCGAAATAACGTACCTGTTCCGGTGTATCTGGCATGTACTGGCCATAAAAAAGTCAGTGTCGTTCTATCCAGAGTGTCAAAAACATACAGTGCTCCAGCTGCGTGTTCGCAGTATACCTCAGCTCGGACGACTGTGGAGGTCAGTCGATTGACAGAACAATAAAAGCGTGAACGCTCACCATGATGTGATGGTTCGGTAACAACCGAGTGAAAGCCAAATGTCGACAGACACCACCAAAATCCGCTCGAAACTCGCCAAGCTCGACAAATCGCTCGACCAGCTCGAATCCCAGCTCGAACCGCTGCTTGCCCAGTCCCTCCCTGAGTCCCTCCTCGCCCTCGACACCATCCAGCAAGCCAAGTTACAGGTCGTCATACCCTACGTCGTCTATGACCTCGTATTCGGTGAGCCAACAACGTCCAACGACGTTCTCGACCACTGACATCCCACAGTGTACCTCAAGAGCCGTGGCATAGACCCCAAGACACACCGCGTCATCACCGAACTCGTACGTGTCTCTCCCTCCGAGTCTTACACCCCCCAACACCCTCATTCCCCCCTCAACAGGAACGCGTCCGTCAATACTTTGAAAAAATCACGCATGCAGAAGAAGAATCAGATCGAAAACGTAGAGGACCTCTTTTTCATGCTTTTCTTCCGACCGTACTAATATAACATATATCTATAGGTAAACTAGGAATCGACAAGGCCGCCGCAGGCCGGTTCATCAAACATGCCATTACCCAAGCTTTGAAACCCCCTTCTTCCGCCGATGTCGACGAACCCTCCGAAGACGCGATCCAGGCGGCGGTAGAAGCGGGTACTAGCCGCGAGCGCGTCCCGGTCAAAATCACGAGTAAGATGGCCGCGCGTGCACAGTACGAAAAAGAGCTTGAGGAGATGGGGAGCGAGCAAGAGGAGGACTTGGCCGTGTTTGACGATGAAGAAGAGGTCGACGAGGATCCAGAGGCGATGGATGTGGTAGACGGACAGCCGGCGTCAAGGAGACTGGATAAAGGCAAGGGTCGGGCGTCGGAAGAAGACAAAGAGAAGCCATCTGGCAGGAGTGAGCAAGTGCCTGCGTCGAGGCGTAAGCGACCTCGCGTGGACCCCTTTTCTGGTAAGTCCTCAAACACCCCTTGCGAACCGTCCAACGATGTACCATAGGGTACGATGACCTATCGGTCCCTCAATCGACTACCACCAAAAAAGCAGAGTTATCTACACCCGTGCAATCGCCATCGGTCGACAACTCCTCAAGGGGTGCTTCTGCCTCGACATCCGAAGACCGAGAAGCGAAGAAAGCTGCAAAGAAGGCGAAGCGTAAAGCGAAGAAATTGTAACTCATGATCACGACGCTTTATACATGGATTTTCTACGGAAATCCACAGATTACAATCCTACTGATCACAAGGCTCGCAAGCGTAAACGGTTAGTAGACCTGCGATAACACCAACACTAAAGCGTACGGCCCAAGATAAAAATACACGTTAAAAACATTGTCTTCACATCACCACGTACCTACCCATCGCGATCGAGCGTATCACCTCCAGGGACCCAACGCCCACCATCTACTCCGCCCCAACAATTCCCTGCCAACGTCTTCGAGCTCGCTCAGCTGCTCATCCATGCTATTCGTTTTCTTGCTCGCCCTCCACTCCCTGACTTCATCGACGATCTGCCAGCTGTAAAACGACTTGATCACCACCCTCTTCTCGTCACACTCGTCCTGCCCGACTTTGAGTTCCTCCTCGTCCCTTCCGTCCAAATACCCCAGCTTCCTTGCCTCGCACGAACGCCATCCCTTGCGGGGGCGCATGTTGTCCACCACGCCCTCGACAGAGATTTTTCCGATCGACTGACAGTCCACGATGACCTGCTCGGCGTCATGCATGCTCCGCTCGCAGGCTAGTCGCACAAATTCTTTGAGCACCGAACCGGATATGGACGTATTGTCCGCCTGCAGAACGCGCAGCCTCGGGCAGCCGCGAATGAGCACTTTGAACGCGTGGTTAGTCAGATTGACCGCGGTTGACACCGTCATATGTTCTAGGGCCTGACCAGGCCTGGGCGACTTCTCCGCCGTCTTGGATGTCGAACCTTCGGCATTGACCGGAGTGAGGGCTTCGAGAACTGCATCCATGATGTAGCAAGCGTCCTCTAGGTCGAGTTTCCGGATGAGCGGCGTGGTGCGGAGGAGGCGCACGAGGCCGTCGTTCCTGAGCGTTGTCCCTATTCCCGCGAGCTCGATGAATTCAGATCGAGGACCTCGAGATGAGGTGCAGTCTTGCTTAAGGTCGCCAGTATGTCGTCGTTGACCATGTCGACAACCTAAGCTCCTTGAGCCCAAGGCGGGCGCCTCGTGCCATAACCGCCGTCGCAAACGCGCAAACGCCAATGCCATCAACGTTGGGGCATCTGCTCCGAGATATTCAGTGATGTGAGATACGAGCATAGCGCAAGCACGTCAAACGTCGCGTCGGTGGCGGCTTTCAGTCCCAGTGAAAACTTGCAACACGCGTCGCAAAACCGTCAGCGCACTCGCAGCCCCGGTCGGGCAGCATGCAGACGAAGGCGACGGGCGCTCTTGCCGCCCTCCTTGGGCTACCCAAGGCACCTACCCGCGCCAGTCTCGCTGTAAGTCGCCTTCTCTTTACCAACACTTCCTCACTTATGTTTTCCAGCTTTCGAGAGACTCATCCTCCGCCTTTCCCCAGCCAAATCAAGATCCTCTACGACTTTCTCGAGGATTCGTTTGACCCCCTCACTCTCTGTGCATCCACGGGCGCCCATCCTCATTCTGTGCCAGCGACTCTCCATATGCTGATTGCCTCCTCCTCCTCTACCGCCCCCTCCGCCCCCCTCTCCTCTCTCACAGATCTACAGCACCATCAAAATAAGCTTCCTCCTCGACCTCGTCAAGCCCCTCGACGACTTTGGCACCGAACAAGTCGAAGCCTAGGTCATAGGGCTGCACGCCGTAGCGAACTCCGCATCCGCGTGGACCATGCCTCAATGACCATCTCTCCCTTGTCGACGAGCCCTTTGCCCGCTCTGGCAAGTCCGCCGTCTCCGCCGGTCCGAGCAACCCCTCGCTCTATGACACCATCACGGTCCAACCTGAGCTCGTGCGTACCCGCTTGGGCTGTCCCGGCCGCGAGACCTTTGACCCACTACAAAAAGCACGAGTAGAGAGCAGCCTGGAGGCTCTGGCGACGAAGAAGCGGTTGAGCCGAATGTAGGGCGACTATAGGAGCGCACCGGGGGACGTTGTTGGCCGCGCGCAAGGAGGAGTATGAGAGACAACGGGCAGTGACGGAGAAGAAGAAGGAGGGAGAGGAGGAGAGGAGGAGGGCTGCGTATGCGGAAAAGATGGAGAAGGAAAGGAAGAAGCGGAAGGAAGAGCAGAGGCCGAGGGCAGGGCGGAGCTTAAAGAGGGTCGAGTCGGGTCAGTGTTTTTTGGTTGATGTCGGTGTGTGTAGTGGGACTGACCCCGGATTACAGAATGACGGGCGGCAGAAGAGGTCGAGGCGGCGAAAAATCGGCAAGAGGAGCGGTTGGCGGAGCAGTCTCGACAATGCCAGATCGAGCGAGCTGCGCAAGAAGGCACAGCGGGAGCAGGAGGCGGAGGAACGTTCAAAGATGCGTGCGCACTCCGCCAAGATGGGTCCTGAGGTTCCGCATGCCGAGGGAGGTGGCGGACGCGTACTGCTGGTGGTGCTTCCACCCCCACAACCGCTTCGACTACACCGAGCGCGATGACGGGCGGCCTCGCACTTCCACGTTCGCAGAGTCCGGTGCGACGTGTGCGAGGTCCACCAAGGATCAGAGGCGGCACGTGGCGTTCTGCGTATTGCTGAGAAAGAGTTTGGAGTAGACGCCCGGGTCACCCGTTGCCGATCCGCCGGTACCAACACTGGGCTGCCCCTGTCCGAAAGCAGGAGGGACGCAGCTCGAGTCCGTGTTCCAAGGGAAAGGGTCTGGAGCAGTTCCAGAATTAGGGCCGAGGTCCAGGTTTCTTTTTCTTCTTTTCATTGCACCGTACAGTCATATCCGTGCTTGTTCTATTTCCTTTTCCTTTCCTTATGCCTCTTTACTTAGCCCCCATGATCCATCTTCATCTTTCCCAAGACATACTACGGTTTCATTCAAGTTGTATCCATCAAGACTGTAGCCTACTATATAGGTACTTCTAAGAAATGTTATACCTCTTTTGATTGGTAGTTGGACTACAATGTGAATTTTGGCATATGTCAGTACTTTCATTGGTGGCTTCTAGTTTCCAATTCCCAGAAATAATAATAATAATTCTGCTGTGCTTGAAATCAGAACATGGACTAGTACCAACAATGTTTTTGCCCCATGGCATTTCCTCTCAAAATTTCCATTCATGAACTAGCATGCATGGATGTACATTTCTATAGATTCCTGGCTGTTTCAACTATTTTTCTTTGCTGTTTGCATCTACTTTTCTTCCTCAAACAACTGGATGTTCTTCACTGACTTCTTTCATCATTTCATGGCATGCCAAACAGGGAGTTTATTAAATTGCTGAGAATACAGGTTATTGAATGAAAAATGAAAGATATGCTAAACACACTCATCCGATTCTGAAGAATGACATTCAAAATCATCTCTACTTTCTCTTCTTTGGATGCTTTGCCATACTGATCAAAAATATCCTTCATAGCCAATTTCACCTTCTTGAATACTTTTGTTGCCTTGTACTTTTGAGCAGCAGATAGAAGTGGTTGAGGATCTTTTTGATGGAAAAGATAGAAAGAATGTTCCAGGACAAGTAGTATACCTGCAAAGTAATGAATTATTTTTGAGTGTTTCAAAACAAGTTTAGAAAGAAAATTCAATGCATACCAATATTGGTTAAAAGCATTTGCTTCCATTCATGCATCTTATTCTTGGTTAAAAACATTTGCTTCCACTGTGCACCCATAGTAATGTATGATGTTGAATTGTAATGTAATACAAAATGAAATTGATGAGGAAGTCACTTTACTGTTAGGCTTGAGAATGGATGATTCACTGGGAGACAAAATATTGGTCTGAAAAATAAAATGTTATAACCAAAAATAAAGTAATTAATTCACATACTGTGGGATTGTGAGTAATCTAAAAATAACAAATTGAATATAAGTAGAACCAGGATATCATAAAAACAAATTCACTGTCTGTCACATGGAAAGCAGATACAATCAAATTTGAATGTGTACAATCAATGATTTGTACAACCAATACTTACAGTCTGAAATTAATATAAAAAAATATCAATATCAATATATTATCGCAAATAGTAGTGAAGAACTCACATCCTGATATTGATGACATGATATTTTAAATGCAATATATAAATTAAGTAATATGTATGCTGCAAAAAAATAACATGCAACAACTTACAGCCTGGATGTAAGAAGTGAAAAGTCAACAACACAGAGTACAATTAAAACAAATAATATATAACATACCATCTGAAAGGAATACAAAATGTGAATCATGAGTATAATAATGGGTTAGTATATTGACTGATATAGATATACCTCCTATAGTATTCAGAAATGAATAGTTAGCATGTTATTATCACTGTAGTAGTGAAACATGACTTACAATCTGTCATATATAAAATAAAACATGATGAATATTATGAATATGGTATTTCACAATACTAGAAAGCTCACCAGCTGAATAAATGTGAGATGACAAATATTTATCAATGTTGGCGATGAATTGATGATATGAAACAACATACATTCTGATGAATAAAAAAAAACAGGAAAAATAAATATGATCAATGATCTTGTAAAAGGATCAAACAATCTAAAATATACCATCTGTAATATAGAAATGAAATAAATTACTATCATGATTATTAAAATGGTTTGGTAATGTAAAACTCACAAACTATGAATAAGAAAGCAGATAAATGGATAAATGGATACCATATGCTCAGCATCACCACTCTCTGGCACATTCCACAATGCACAACTCACATCCTGTCATTTCCAGAGCAGAATAAATGGACATGGCATCATCAGCATCACCACTTTCTGGCACATTCCACAATGCACAACTCACTCCCTGTCATTTCCAGAGCAGAATAAATGGACATGGCATCATCAGCATCACCACTGTCTGGCACATTCCACAATGCACAACTCACTGCCTGTCATTTCCAGAGCAGAATAAATGGACATGGCATCATCAGCATCACCACTGTCTGGCACATTCCACATTCCACAACTCACATCCTGTCATTTCCAGAGCAGAGTAAATGGATATGGCATTGTCAATATTACCACTCTGGCACATTCCACAATACACAACTCACTCCCTGTCATTTCCACAGCAGAATACATGGTATTAGTTAAAGTAGTTCTTATACACTTATTGGAATCACAACTCACTTTCTATAGTTCCATAGTGCAATGATAATCATTAGTACACATTCCAATTTTGTCTATGAGCTAATTCATAAATTCATATGAAACCCTCACTTACCCAAAAGTGTGGAAACCATCTTGCCAGATATATGGGATCTATAATATCCAGGCTATGTGCGGAAAGTGCAGCATGATCCAGTTTGTCAATTTGAGATATCAAACTTTTTGAATCATATCATCAGCTTTTGAAGAATATTCAACTTTTCACACTCACTCTTGAACTGCATATCTGACACACAATGCTATATTTGTTTCTTGGGCAGTAACAAATAGCATTTGCAATCCCTCATTCAGAGCTCCAGCTGTCTTTTCCAGCAACATGTGACATCCCTCATTTGAGTTGTGCATCCCTGGCATCCATGTAAATTCTGTGAGCTGAATCATTTTATTGCAAAAGAGAATAATACCACCAATCCGAACACTATACTTTGGTGCATACTTCAGTTCAGAGAGACGACCCCATATATTAGCATCATTGAAAATCCCATCTGTGAGCTCATGTGCCTTTGCTACTTTCTCATCTATTGGCAACTTTCGAGCATCACCAGAAGATAGTGCACTCATGGCCACACCCAGCAATGCATCAAACTTGTTGAACAACACAACAACAGGCACTGGCCAAGCTGTGAGCTGAACACAATCTTGTCGAAATGAGCCCACCATTTTTTGTATCACACTCATTGAAAAACATTTCCTCAGAGCGTTGGATTGCCCGATGCAATTTGTCCATGGGGATACAGTACCTATACAGAGGAGCAACTAGTAGTCAATGATTACTACTTCCCGCATAGTTCAGGCTATTACCAGATCACATGAATGCGTTTCTTGAGCAATGTCGTGTTTGCACGATCAGCAATGAACTTTTTCAGCTGTTCGAATTCATCTACAGAACCAGCCTCGAAGCCCCGCGAGTCATGGAAGACGAATTTCTCATTGCTCCGGAAGATCAACTCATTCTCGATGTCGTGTTCCCCGCGCTAGCGTGTATTTGTAAACATGTGCGTCGAGTCCGAGACCTAGTATGTTACAAGTGATACTCACCCCCATGGATCCCTCGACCTGTGTCAAATCAATCTGGTCGCACGGTTTGGTAGGCCAGTCATGCATACATCTTAAAACACGCACCTGGTTGCCGTCTCCATCATAGACCTCCGGTTTTTCGGTAGTGTTACAGATCGCGCGGAGAATGGTCGTCTTGCCAGCGTTCGCCCGGCCAATGATAAGGATCCTGAAGCGGCCAAATTTCTCTTGGATGTTTTCAAAACCGCCGACCTGGTTTGTCTCTGCGTTAGAGTTCGAGGCCATATCTGTATTCTAAGCCTGAGCGTATTGTCGAAGAAACTGTAGAACGTGAGGGCGAGGGAGGAAGAAACAAGGTCGATCGATCCCCATCTACTTCCGATATCCCCTTCCGGCAGTGGCAGTGACCGGGAGCAATGATTGAGTCCGAGTCGACATTCGTCCGAAACATCCGAGTTTCGGGACGGCATGGGCATTGAACGTTAGAACTACAAAGGGGCGGTTTCGAGCCTGCCAAAAGTCCTTTACCGCTACCCCGACCACCGACCTTCCCGTGCCGTGTAGGTAACCTCTGACCTTGTGCCAGTGGTCGAATGGATTATGGGTGTGGCTGTGTAATGATCGTGGGAACACCGTAGTCGTCTCCAAAGTCTTACTTACTAGTACTTGAATAATTAAGTAAATAATGGCAGCGACCTCAACGCTGTCCTCGGCAGATTTCCGGTCCCCCTCGGGCATCGAGCGCGAAGCAAACAATCTCTGGACGTTCAGGTCCTCACGGCAACTGCGAAAAAGGCTTTTGTGAATGCGCTTAATTCAGTGAGTCGGTACGTGTCGCTTTGAGTCTGCGTCTACTCACAGCTTGTCCATCCAAATTGAATGGCGCAAAGACGCTTGTGCTCGATTCGACTCTTGCAGGGCCATTGGGAATTGTGACCGAAGTCTTTCATGCTTTTCCTTTCTTTGACCCGACCATACTAACATAACCCTACAGGAAAACTAGGAATCGACAAGGCCGGTTCATCAAACGTGCCATTGCCCAAGCTTTGAAGCCACCTTCTGTCGATGTCGATGAACACTCGGAAGACACGACTCAGGCGGCGGTAGAAGCGAGTACCGGCCACGAGCGCGCCCCGGTCAAAATCACGAACAAGAGGAGGACTTGACCGTGTTCGATGATGAAGAAGAGGTTGACGAGGATCCAGAGGCGATGGATGTGGTAGACGGACAGCCGGCGTCGAAGAGACTGGATCAAGGCAAGGGTCGTGCGTCCCTTCGTCGAGGCGCAAGCGGCCCTTTTCTGGTGAGTCCTCAAACACCCCTTGCGAACCGTCTAACGATGTACCACAGGGTACGATGATCTGTCGGTCCCTCAATCGACTTCCCAGACAACAGACACCACCAAAAAACAGAGCTCTGCACGCCCGTGCAATCGTCATCGGTCGACAACTCCTCACGGGGCGCCTCTACCTCGACATCAGAAGAGCGAGAGGCGAGGAAAGCTGGAAAGAAGGTGAAGCGGAAAGCAAAGAAATTGTAACTCATGATCACGACGCTTTATACATTGATTTTCTATACGGAAATCCACAGATTATAATCCTACTGATCACAAGGCTCGCAAGCGTAAAACGGTTAGTAGACCTGCGATAATACAAACACTAAAGTGTACGGCCCAAGATAGAAATACACGTTACGATCGTCTTCATTACCACGCGCCCATCGCGATCGAGCGTATCACCTCCAGGGCAGCATCCACCATCACCTCCGCCCGAACAATAGCCCGCCACCGTCTTCGAGCTTCAGCTGCTCATCCATGTTATTTATTGTCTGGCTCGCCCTCCTCCACTCCCTGACGTCATCAATTCATCGACGATCTGCCAGCTGTAAAACGACTTGACCACCACCCTCTTTTCGTCACACTCGTCCTGCCCGACTTTGAGACCCTCCTCGTCAAAAACCCCAGTTTCCTTGCCTCCCAGGAATGCCACCCATGGCGGGGGCGCATGTTGTCCACCACGCCCTTTGAACGCGTGGTTAGTCAGATTGACCGCGCTTGACACCGTCAGATGTTCTAGGGACTGACCGGGCCGGGGCGACTTCTCCACCGTCTTGGATGTCGAACCTTTGGCATCGACCGGACTGAGGGCTTCGAGAACTGCATCCGTGATGTAGGCAGCGTCCTCCAGGTCGAGTTTCCGGATGAGTGGCGTGGTGCGGAGGAGGCGCACGAGGTCGTCGTCCCTGAGCGTAGTCCCTATTCCCGCGGGCTCGAGGAAGTCGAGACGAGCCTGAGGAAGCGAATGGGCGAGGTTTGAGCACGCCGTGTCCGTGAGTATCATGCACGTGGAGAGCGAGAGATGTCGGTCACGCGTCGCCTACAGACGCGAAGTCCCTCGGGTATCTCCCTGCCTCCCGAGAAGTCAACAAGACAGTCTCTCCGACGTCTTTCTCGTCCTCCGGGGCAAACCACGAATACCTCCAAAGCGGTGTTGTGCAGACCACGACAGTAGCTCAGATCGAGGACCTCGAGGTGAGGCGCAGCCTTGCCCAACGTTGCCAGCGTGTCGTCGTTGACCATATCGACTCCAGATAACCTAAGCTCCTTGAGCCCAAGGCGGGCACTTCGTGCCATGACCGCCTTCGCAAACGCGCAAATGCCAAAGCCATCAACGTTGGTGCATCTGCTCATATTCAGTGATGTGAGATGCGAGCATATCGGAAGCACGTCAAGCGTCGCGTTGGTGACGGCTTTCAGCCCCTTGACGTTCAAGGGCGAGCGAACGAGAAGACTATGTATGATGTGATTGAATGGTTAGCGATGGACAGCGCGATCGCGGTCAGCTGCGTGTAGTTTGAGCTTGGTGCTGAGCGCACGCAAAGACCACCGGACAGGTCGTTGCTCTTTACGAACGAACCCGAGAGTTGGACGATGGAGGCAAAGGAAGTGGAAGATGCCATAGGGAAAGCTTTCAGATCGACGTTTTGCCAAAACTGGCCGTCAAAGACCAGTGTGTGCCACAACTAGGACACCTGATTTCGGGATGTGTTCTACTGAATTGATGGGACAGGAATCGAGGATACCCACGCTGCTTAGCTTGACGAGTTCTCGCATCGCACGATTTCGCCTGACCCAGCGATTCTTGGACGAGCATGCCAGCAGGACGGACCACTTGGTGCTGCTCTTCAGTTGCTCGCGATCGGCTTCATGGAGCGAGATCAGTGCAGAAAACACTTGAAGCTGGAGTTCCCTCGGGAGCATCTCATCGAAGAGATCTCGGGCGGGCAAGGCAAAGGCAGGATGAAAACGCGTAGGGGACATGAAGCGCGGACTTGGGGAACGGGGAAGAGCAGGAACGGCCCTTTCCTCTCGAACCCGGGACCGGATCTAAACGAGGACTGTCGAAAATCCAGACGGCAGAGGAAGGTCGGGTGAAGCGGGAGTTTCCGCTCCGGCCCGGGGCGAAGAATGTATGCGCCATGTCCCTGGTCTGCCATAGGGTTCCAAGGCCCATCGCGAGTCTGATTCTGATTCTGGACATGAAAGACGCGGTGGAGTGAGCGGAGAGACTGGAGAGGGAGAGAGGTCTCTGGTGAGACTCTAGTTCGATAGAGAGCTGTGACGAGGAGGAGGCTGTGCTGAGATTGATGGAAGTCGATGGGTCTGGTAGAGACAACCAAGTCGTCGATGTCAGCTGAAGGGAGATCTTAGCCTTTGTAACAACCGACAATGAAAGCCAAATAGTAAATCTGTTCGACCAGCTCGAATCCCACCTCGAACCGCTGCTCGCCCAGTCCCTCCTCGCCCTCGACACCATCCATCAAGCCAAGTTACAGGTCCTCATACCCTACATGACCTTGTATTCGGTGACCCAACAACGTCCAACGACTTTCTCAACTACTGACAGTGTACCTCAAAAGCCGTGGCACGCGTCACCACCAAACTCGTACGTGTCTCTCCCTCCGAGTCTTACACCCCAATAACCTCATCCCCCCCCTCAACAGGAACGCGTCCGTCAATACTTTGAAAAAATCACGCATGCAGAAGAAGAATCAGATCGAAAATGTAAAGGACCTCTTTTTCATGCTTTTCTTCCGACCATACTAACATAACATTACTCTACAGGAAAACTAGGAATCGACAAGGCCGCCGCAGGCCGGTTCATCAAACATGCCATCGCCCAAGCTTTGAAACCACCTTCTTCCGCCGATGTCGACGAACCCTCGAAAAATGCGATCCAGGCGGTGGTAGAAGCGAGTACTAGCCGCGAGCGCGTCCCGGTCAAAATCACGAGCAAGATGGCAGCGCGCGCAGTACGGAAAGGAGCTTGAGGAGATGGGGAGCGAGCAAGAGGAGGACCTGGCCGTGTTCGACGATGAAGAAGTGGTCGACGAGGATCCAGAGGCGATGGATGTGGCAGAAAGACAGCCGGCGTCAAAGAGACTGGATAAAGGCAAGGGTCGGGCGTCGGAAGAAGACAAAGAGGAGCCATCTGGCAGGAGTGAGCAAGTGCCTTCGTCGAGGCGTAAGCGACCCCGCGTGGACCCCTTTTCTGGTGAGTCCTCCAACACCCCTTGCGAACCGTCCAACCATGTACCATAGGGTACGATGATCTGTCGGTCCCTCAATCGATTACCACCAAAAGAGTAGAGCTCTCTACACCCGTGCAATTGTCATCGGTCGACAACTCCTCACGGGGTGCTTCTGCCTCGACATCTGAAGACCGAGAAGCGAAGAAAGCTGCAAAGAAGGCGAAGCGTACAGCAAAGAAATTGTAACTCATGATCACGACGCTTTATACATTGATTTTCTATACGGAAATCCACAGATTATAATCCTACTGATCACAAGGCTCGCCAGCGTAAAACGGTTAGTAGACCTGCGATAATACCAATACTAAAGCGTACGGCCCAAGATAAAAATACACGTTAAAAGGATCGTCTTCACATCACCACGCACCCATCGCGATCGAGCGTATCACCTCCAGGGACCCAACACCCACCATCTCCTCTGCTGCAACAATTCCCTGCCAACGTCTTCGAGCTGGCTCAGCTGCTCATCCATACTATTCGTTTTCTTGCTGGCCCTCCCAGCTGTAAAACGACTTGATCACACCCTCTTCTCGTCTTGCCCGGCTTTGAGATCCTCGTCCCTTCTGTCCAAATACTCCAGCTCCCTTGCCTCCCATGAACGCCACCCCTTGTAAGGGCGCATGTTGTTCACTACGCCCTCGACAGCGAGTTTCCCTACCAACTGACAGTCCACTACGACCAGCTCGGCGTCACGCATGCTTCGCTCGCAGGCCAGTCGCACAAATTCCTTGAGCACCGAACCGGATATGGACGTGTTGTCCGCCTGCAGAACGGGCAGCCTCGGGCAGCCGCAAACGAGCGCTTTGAACGCGTGGTTAGTCAGATTGACCGCGCTTGACACCGTCAGATGTTCTAGGGCCTGACTGGGCCGGGGCGACTTCTCCGCCGTCTTGGATGTCGAACCTTCGGCATCGACCGGAGTGAGGGGTTCAAGTTCGAGAACCGCATCCGTGATGTAGCAAGCATCTTCCAGGTCGAGTTTCCGGATGAGCGGCGTGGTGCGGAGGAGGCGCACGAGGCCGTCGTTCCTGAGCGTTGTTCCTATTCCCACGAGCTCGAGGAATTTGGATCGAGGACCTCGGGATGAGGCGCAGCCTTGCCCAAGGTCGCCAACGTGTCGTCGTTGACTCCAGATAACCTAAGCTCCTTGAGCCGAAGGCGGGCGCCTCGTGCCATAACCGCCGTCGCAAACGCGCAAACGCCAATGCCATCAACGTTGGCGCATCTGCTCCGAGATATTCAGTGATGTGAGATGCGAGCATGGCGCAAGCACGTCAAACGTCGCGTCGGTGGCGGCTTTCAGCCCCAGTGAAAAATTGCAACACGCGTCGCAAAACCGTCAGCGCACTCGCAGACCGGATCGGACAGCATGCAGATGAAGGTGACGGGCGCTCTTGCCGCCCTCCTTGGGCCACCCAAGGCACCTACCCGCGCCAGTCTCGCTGTAAGTCGCTTTCTCTTGACCAACACTCCCTCACTTATGTTTTCCAGCTTTCGAGACACGTCCTCCGCCTCTCCCCAGCCCAAATCGAGATCCTCTACGACTTTCGTTTGACCCCCTCACTCTCTGCGCATCCACGGCGCCCATCCTCACTCTGTGCCAGCGACTCTCCGTATATTGATTGACGCCCCCTCCGCCCCCTCTCTCATCTCTCCCAGGTTTACAGCACCATCAAAATAAGCATCCTCCTCGACCTCGTCAAGCCCCTCGACGACTTTGACACCGAACAAGTCGAAGCCCAGGCCATGGGCTGCACGCCGTAGCGAACTCCGCATCCGCGTGGACCATGCCTCAAAGACCATCTCTCCTTTATCGACGAGCCCTTTGCCCGCTCTGGCAAGTCCGCCGTCTCCGGTCCGAGCAGCCCCTCGCTCTATGATACCATCACGGTCCAACCGTCCTTGGCTGAGCTCGTGCGTACCCGCTTGCGCTGTACCGGCCACGAGACCTTTGTCACACTACAAAAAGCACGAGTAGAGAACAGCTTGGAGGCTCTGGCGATGAAGAAGCGGTTGAGCCGAATGTAGGGCGACTATAGGAGCGCACCGGGGGACGTTGTTGGCCGCGCGCAAGGAGGAGTATGAGAGACAACGGGCAGTGACGGAGAAGAAGGAGGAGGGAGAGGAGGAGAGGAAGAGGGCTGCGTATGCGGAAAGGATGGAGGAGGAAAGGAGGAAGCGGAAGGAAGAGCAGGAGGCCGAGGGCAGGGCGGAGCTTAAAGAGGGTCGAGTCGGGTTAGTGTTTTTTGGTTGATGTCGGTGTGTGTAGTGGGACTGACCCCGGATTACAGAATGACGTGCGGCAGAAGAGGCCGAGGCGGCGAAAAATCAGCAAGAGGAGGAGCGGTTGGGGGAGCAGTCTCGACAATGCCAGATCGAGCGAGCTGCGCAAGAAGGCACAGCGGGAGCAGGAGGCGGAGGAACGTTCAAAGATGTGTGCGCACTCCGCCAAGATGGGTCCTGAGGTTCCGCATGCCGAGGGAGGTGGGCGGATGCGTACTGCTGGTGGTGCTTCCGCCCCCACAACCGCTTCGACTACACCGAGCGCAATGACGGGCGGTCTCGCACCTCCAGGTTCGCAGAGTCCGGCGCGACGTGTGCGAGGTCCACCAAGGATCAGAGGCGGCGCGTGGCGTTCTGCGTATTGCTGAGAAGGAGTTTGGAGTAGACGACGCCTGGTCACCCGTTGCCGATGGTCGCCCGCCGGTACCAACACTGGGCTGCCCTGTCCGAAAGCAGGAGGGATGCAGCTCGAGTCCGTGTTCCAAGGAAAAGGGTCTGGAGCGGTTCCAGAATTAGGGCCGAGGTCGAGGTTTCTTTTTCTTCTTTTCATTGCACCGTACAGTCATGTCCGTGCTTATTCCTTTTCCTTTTCCTTTTCCTTTTCCTTTCCTTATGCCTCTTTACTTAGCCCCCATGCATCATCATCTTTCTGTACCATGGTTTCATTCAAGGCTGTAGCCTACTATGATAGGTACTTCTAAGAAATGTTTTACCTCTTTTGATTGGTTAGAGTTGGACTACAATGTGAATTGTGGCACATGACAGTACTTTCATTGGTGTGGCTTCTAGTTTCCAATTCCCAGAAATAATAATAATCATTCTGCTATGCTTGAAATCAGAACATGGACTAGTACCAACAATGTTTTTGCCCCATGGCATTTCCTCTCAAAATTTCCATTCATGAACTAACATGCATGGATGTACATTTCTATAGATTCCTGGCTGTTTCAACTATTTTTCTTTGCTGTTTGCATCTACTTTTCTTTCTCAAACAACTGGATGTTCTTCACTGACTTCTTTCATGGCATGCAAACTTGAATCACATGATGCCATACAGGGAGTTTATTAACTTGCTGAGGATACAGGTTATTGAATGAAAAATGAAAGATATGCTAAACACACTCATCCGATTCTGAAGAATGACATTCAAAATCATCTCTACCTTCTCTTCTTCAGATGCTTTGCCATACTGATCAAAAATTTCCTTCATATCCAATTTCACCTTCTTGGATACTTTTGATGCCTTGTACTTTTGAGCAGCAGATAGAAGTGGTTGAGGATCTTTTTGATGGAAAAGATAAAAAGAATGCTCCAGGACAAGGAGTATACCTGGAAAGTAATGAATTATTTTTGAGTGTTTCAAAACAAGTTTAGAAAAGAAATTCAATGCATACCAATATTGGTTAAAAGCATTTGTTTCCATGGATCAATCTTATTCATCTTGGTTAAAAAGAATTGCTTCCACTGTGCACTCATATTCATCTATGATGATCAATTGGATTGTAATACAAAATAAAATTGATGAGGAATTCACAATGCTGTTAGGCTTTAGAATGGATGATTCACTGCGATCCAAAATATTGGTCTGAAAAATAAAATGTTATAACCAAAAATAAAGTAATTAATTTACATACTGTGGGATTGTGAGTAATCTAAAAATAACAAATTGAATATAAGTAGAACCAGGATATCATAGAAACAAATTCACTGTCTGTAACATAGAAAGCAGATGCAATCAAATTTGAATGGATACAACCAATGATTTGTACAACCAATACTTACAGTCTGAAATTGATATCAATATCAATATAATATCGCAAATAGTAGTGAAGAACTTACATCCTGATAGTGATGACATGATATTTTAAATGCAATATATAAATTGAGTAATATGTATGCTGCAAAAAAATAACATGCAATAACTTACAGCCTGGATGTAAGAAGCGAAAAGTCAACAACATGGAGTACAATTAAAACAAATAATACATAACATACCATCTGAAAGGAATACAAAATGTGAATCATGAGTATAATAATGGGTTAGTATATTGACTGATATACCTTCTATAGTGTGCAGAAATGAATAGTTAGCATGTTATTATCACTGTTGTAGTAAAACATGACTTACAGTCTGTCATATATAAAATAAAACATGATGAATATTATGAATATGGTATTTTACAATACTAGAAAGCTCACCAGCTGAATAAATGTGAGATGACAAATATTTATCAATGTTGGTGATGAATTGATGATATGAAATAACATACATTCTATAAATGAATAAAAAAACAGGAACAATAAATATGATCAATGATCTTGTAAAAGGATCAAATGATCTAAAATATACCATCTGTTATATAGAAATGAAATAAATTACTATCATGATTATTAAAATGGTTTGGTATTGTAAAACTCACAAACTATGAATAAGAAAGCAAATCATTGGATAAACAGATACCATATGCTCAGCATCACCACTCTCTGGCACATTCCACAATACACAACTCACATCCTGTCATTTCCAGAGCAGAATAAATAGACATGGCATCATCAGCATCACCACTGTCTGGCACATTCCACAATGCACAACTCACTTCCTGTCATTTCCAGAGCAGAATAAATGGACATGGCATCATTAGCATCACCACTGTCTAGCACATTCCACATTCCACAACTCACATACTGTCATTTCCAGAGCAGAATAAATGGACATGGCATCATCAGCATCACCACTGTCTGGCACATTCCACAATGCACAACTCACTGCCTGTCATTTCCAGAGCAGAATAAAT
>JBBPOK010000439.1:0-25480 GCA_038091415.1 Leccinum variicolor
CGTTTATTTTTCGTTCTGTGGACGGCGCACAACAAGTTAGTGAATCCTTCACCGGGCTGATAATAAACGCACCAGAACTCATTTTCTGGGCATCAAGGTCTGCACGTAGTGATCGGACGATCTCGTTGAACTGATAGACTGCATATTGGCAGGCAACTGTCAATAAGGTGAGAGTAAACGCGGACTGAACGCACTGGAGTGTTCCTCTCGTGCACGGAGTGATTGGATGGTGTGATTGAGGCTCTCTTTTTCCTCGTTCGCCATAGCAAGCTGGTCACGAAGTACTTGAGTCTCGTCCGAATGATTCTCTGTGCATCAACCGTCAACGAGGTGTGAACGAAGACAGAGAAAACGCACTTGTGCTATCGTGCTGTGTGCGAATGGCGGATGAAGGAAGCTGGTCACGAGGTCGTTGAATGGTTTGCTCGAGATTTGCAATGCTCGTTGCTGACGGAAGTGAATAATAGCACGAGGCAATCAGCTGGTTGATAAACACACCTTGACTTGCATTCCGAACAAGGAGGGGCTCCACCGTGTCTCGGAGATTAACGTTTTCCGTACTTGAGCGGTGGGGTTCTGGTTCCAGGAGAATCTTTTTGTGCCGAATAAGTAATGACATCTCATAGAAGTTGTGAAACTGACGCTGTCGTGGTAGTGTGAGGGAAGGATGTCCAAAAGATGTCGAAGGATGATTTTCTTCTCTGGAGCGACCACGATGTCGTAGTTTGCTGAGATGGCCATGGGGGCGACATGAATGGAGCTAGGTGTGGTGAATGTCGCAAGCTGTTGGTGGGTCGTAGCGTCCCAGAGTGAGAACGACGAGTCTCCGAAGGTTGCGATGAACCTATTGTTGGGTGTCAGTGCGATATAGTGACTTTCTACGTCGCCAGTGCTCCATTTCGAGAGTGTTGTCCAGGTGGACGCGCCGAGACAGTGAATATAGCCTTCCCTGGACAAGACGATAAGTTGCTTGCCATCGCTCGTCCAGGCGAGGCTTCCGTTCAATCCGCTGTAAGTTAAACAAATCAGGTATTGGGTAAGGAGTCGACCGTCGCGACTGTCGTAGACACGAACAGACTTGCGCTCCCACGTGGCTGTTGCGATAAATTGACCGTCGGGTGAGAACTTGACCGCGGTCACCTGATCGTCATGTTCGAATGGGCCAAGCAATCGCTCGCAGGTTGAGAATGACCAGACACAGAGCGTGTTGTCTTCCGATCCGGTTGCAATTCTTGTCGAGTCCGGTGAAACGTCCACTGCTCTCACCACATCGCCGTGCGCTTCGAACTCGGCCACCTTCTCGTGGTCACTCGCGTCCCACACCGTCACTTGACCATCCAACCTCCCAGCCACAATCCACTTTCCGTCCCGTGACACTGCAAGGTCCAAGACAGGACTTCCAGCGTCCATTGGCTCCCCCACTTCCTGGCCATCCGCCACTCTCCATCGTCGAATCTTCTCTTCTTCTCCTGCGCTCACGACGTGCTTCCCGTCGGGGAGAAATTTTACCGAGTATATGATATCTTGAACAAAGTTGATCTCGATCTGGTTCGCGTCGACGATATTGGAGGCAATGTTATTTTCACTTGGTTCCTGAGGTCCCACCAGTGCATTTTCGGTGGTCTTGGGTTCATCGTCTTTGCTCGCCGATGCACCTGTCTGCTGTCCCCTGTCGAAGGGAGCTGGGCTGTCCATCCCACTTGGTCCTTTTTCTCTTGTCAATTCCCCAGTGCACCAACGCTCCCGCCTGCGTATGTACTACTCACTGTCCCTCTTCTTCAGGCGCCACTTGGAAAACATACTTGATATGCTGGGTTTGGGCATGGTGCAAGGAGATCACTAAAAATGGACCTGTTCCCACGGCCCGAAACTGCTACCCTCAGCCGAACTGTGCCGCACCGCGCCGGAAAGTCCAGGGTCCAGTCTTTCTGCTTGCTTTCGACTACTGATTAATCTCGATTTTACCGATCACTATCATACTACTCGTTTCATATCTTACATCCCTCGGCGCCGCCATTTCATTGCGATTATCCGGCCCCATCGTCTTATCGCACATCGACAACAAATGGACACCCTGACATTTCACTGTACACCCGACAAATCAACTTCCCATTGCAACACGGACATTTATATGAGCCTGATATACACCGTCTAACCCTCAATACCCCATCCTGAGGTCCACCCGATTTTAGTGGGAGTGCCGCAGTCGATTTCCGGGAAAGCAGGAAAACAGGGTATCACGGTGCCTCTCAACGGTCAAGCACTTCAGCATCTTTTCGACCAATTCCGAGATGGAACCGCGGCAGGAATATAGTGTTGAATAGTTTGCAGTCGGTCCCATTTGTGAACGCGCCGCAGCCTGGAAGAGCAAATGTGGGTATCGTCGTTGTTACCTTTATATCTCCACCGGAAATATTGCAAATGGACAGATAGAACATGCAACGGAAGGAACGGTATCCGGCAAGCCAAGAAGGCCTGACCTGAGAGAACGCAAGAAGCAGTTTGTCCCGCCGTGTGTCAATCATTCACTTCTGCAACATGTACATCATGTATGCGTTCTTACTCCGGTGTGGCGGTCCGCCGGGGGTTGGTGTAATCTCTCACTCGCAATGTCGTTTGAGGGAAGGAAAATACTCAGTACACCTCGATTTACACTGGTTACCCGGGCCAAGTGACTTCACTTTGTCAATGCTATATTGCAATGCATATGATCAACATGCATTAATGTTGATCATACTAGTCTTATCTCTTGGAAGGAAAAGTTCATTCGAATAGATGCGATAGGTGTGGTCTGGAGATGTAGGAATTACATGCCAGTGCAAGCCAAGATCCGGCGGCGAAACGGTTTACATAGTACCTTGGATGTCAGCGAGAAGAGAGAATAAAACGAGCTGGTCGAGGAAACGAAGTAGCAAATAACAAAAGAAAAATATAAATACAACAAAGCAACCACTTGAACGTCTACTCCGATGGCGGGTTATAGGCCACGAGTGATGTAAATGTAACGAACTGCGTCATCGCAAGATCCAAAAGCTAACAAGGTAGGACTACTGCACGTCGACCGAACCAATGCTCTCCAACAACTCACTCAATGATGTCTCTGCTCCAATCTGAACCTTGATGAAACTGTCCGTCGCCACACGTTTGTACTGCCCGCGCTTTTGTGAGGCGAGTAGCAGTGCGCCAAAAGGTTGCCGAAGCCGAACAAGCATCCGTAGCGCGCGCGCGTTTAGATCAAACAGAGGATCGTTTCCCGAGAAATCCTCGTCGAGCAAGGGACTGATCCACGGGTGAACGAGAATGAGATGCTGTGTCCTGAGGGAGTCATCTTTGGTCTCGATCCGTACCTCGCCGAGAATCGGCGCTATGGCACGATAAATGTGAAGGTTCGAGTCGGAATTACGTTCGACGAACTGGGGGAGACCAGTGAGGGGAAAGACAAACCCAGGGAGTCGAAGTCGACCAGGCACGAAGGACAGCGGGGGGAGATCAAAGAGTGGTTCATATAGTGCGACGATCGGAGAGGGATCGGGAAAGGACAACTGCAAGTCCACGACCATCCGATTCATCGCGGCGGCCTCTAAGGCTTGGGGAACATGGGGAGGCAGAATTTGGTCGTATACAGTGAGATCGGAGGGGAGGCAGGTTTTGGTCGTGCTACCTGAGTTTCCAGTCCAAGAGAGAAGCGTGACATCATCAGACTGCGTCAGGATGTGCTCGAGGAGCCGACGGACTGCTTGCTTGCCCTCGCCGTATATGACCGGGAGTGAGACATCAAAGATTCCAAATAGTGAGTATGCGATATCTTCTTCCCGCGTCGTCTGGCGCTTCGAAGCCAGGTACAGCTTCTCCCGTAAGCGGTCTATCCCCGGTTCAATCGTGGCAAGCCTATATGTAGCAAACTCGGTTGCCCGCTCCATCTCCGAGAGAATAATGGAGGATTCCTTGTGATTAGGGATGTCCAGACCGAGGTACGGCTTCCAATCCTCTGTGTAAAATTGAATGACCCTCGAAGCAACGTACTCCTGGTACGTCCACCCGCGAGTGTTCCATATGCTTTTCCACAGATCGCCTTCTTTCTGTGACTCCGAGAGCACACCGAGGAGATGAACGATCGTGAGTGCCGCACGACAGTACCACCGAAACATGGCGACGACAGATTCTTGTTGGGTGCGGTTGTCGGCCTGGTTGACACAGCACGTATCGCTCCATGCCCATCGGAAACGGCGAGATTGGACCAGATTACAGAAATTCACGAGTTTCTTGATTGTGGGGGATATGGGTAGTTCATAGATTGAGATATCCTCGACCATCTGGAACGTCGGCTTGGCAGGCTGCCACCTGTGCGAGAACATCACATATTGATAGAATTTCTCCGCCTCCTCTTTTATGCGTGCATGGTCGAACCGATTACGAGTAATCATCACTGACCGGAGCTGGTCGAAGATTGGGGATTCTTCAAACGCAGCAGCTTGCTGTGTTTTATCACAGAGGCGACCATTGACGGTGTCGATGAGCACGCGGGGAATGTCACGGATGGTGTCATCGACGACCTTTCGGATGAGTGGAGTCGTGTCCAGATACCGACTTCGAAGTTCTGATATCAAAACAACATGAATGTGTATTTTCACGCGGGTTACATCCAATGGGCTCACCACAAACATATGGGTCCGTCGAATTCCTCATCGTCGACAACATCATCTCGAATGCACTGAACGCCTCCCTGTAGCGGCCCATGCTATGTAATACAGCATGTCTCTTCTGGTATCCTTCGTAGTTCGATGGGTCATGTTCAATATCCTGATCACACCATCAGCGCGGTCAATCACAAACCATGTAAAAGAGAATCCATACCTTGGTAGCACTGACGAGTTCCTCCTCCAGTAAATTTTCTCGCGCCTTGCAACACTTCACAATGATATCATTGATGCTCGTCGGATAGAGCGAGAGTGCGCTCGAATAGTATCCGATGGCTGCCCCATGGTCCTTAGCCATGTCACCGTGGTTCTCGAGCTTTTCGACCCAACGTCGTTGGAAGTCTGAAGGGAATCTCAGATCGCCCTTCATGTCACTAGTGAAATCACTTACCGAGCTCCCATTGCGGCCAATCATCGAGGGCGTAGGTCTGCTCTGACAAATCGTTCTTCATCTTTTGAAAACATTCGATCACCTCTGTAACACGATCGTCCTCTTCTAGAACATCACAGACTGCCCGATAAGGATGAAATTTTGAAAACATGAACTGAACGGCACGAGAACTGTTAACCCATTCTGAATTACTATACAAACCTCACCGTACCTTGTCTGCGCCTTCTAATACCTCATTGGCTGAATAAGAACGCAGCCCCATCCTCGCCCATCCCACTAAAATGGTATTGGGAAGCGAAGAGGTGAGCGACAATATCGCAGAGTAGGCTGAGAACGCCTCGACATGTTTCTCCACAGTTGACGCATCGTCTGCCATGACCTGAAGCCGTGATACGCATTGATTCCTGAATCCTGACAGCAGGGAGTAAATATACATACTACGAAATGACGCACTGACTCACCTTCAATCCAATTCATGATCAACTCATTGTGCTGCAGATTCTCATTTGTGATGTTGATAGTCTCAAGGAGATGCTGCGCAGCATCGTATATACGACCACTGGCAAACATGGATTCACATTGATGCTTCTGCTCGTGTACGCGTAGGGCACATTGTGACGCAGCAAACTGGATGGTGAGTTCCTGGACGGATTTCTCGAGATCGGATATTTTTCGTTCTATGGACGGCGCACAACAAGTTAGTGAATCCTTTGCCGGGCTGATAATAAACACACCAGAACTCATTTTCTGGGCATCAAGGTCTGCACGTAGTGATCGGACGATCTCGTTGGATTGATATGCTGCACGTTGGCAGGCAACTGTCAACAAGGCGAGAGTAAACATGGACAGAACGCACTGGAGTGTTCCTCTCGTGCGCGAAGAGATTGAATGGTGTGACTGAGGCTTTCTTTTTCCTCATTGGCCATAGCAAGCTGGTCACGAAGCCCTTGAGTACATTTCTCTAGATTTGCTACAGTCTCGTCTATTTGATTCGCTGCGAGTTGAAAGGCGACTGTCAACGAGGTGAAGACAAACAAAACGCACTTGTGCTATCATTCTGTACGACGGCGGATGAAGGAAGCTGGTCACGGTGTCGTTGAATAGTTTCTTCGAGATTCCCAAAGTTCGATGCTGACAGAAGTGAATAACAGCATATGGCAGTCAGCTGGTTGAACACACCTTGACTTGCATTCCGAACAAGGAGGGGCTCCAACGTGTCTCGGAGATCAACGTTTTCCGTACTTAAGCGGCGAGGTTCTGGCACCAAGAGAATCTGCTTGAGTCAAAAATGTAGTGAGTAATGGCATCTGATAGGAGTTGTGAAACTGACGTTGTCGCGGGAGTGCAAGGGAAGGATGTCCAAAAGATGTCGAAGGATGATTTTGTTCTCTCGAGCGACCACGATGTCGTAGTTTGCTGAGATGGCCACGGGGGCGACGTAAAAGGAGCTAGATGTGGTGAATGTCGCAAGCTGTTGGTGGGTCGTAGCGTCCCAGAGTGACCACGACGAATTCCCGGACATTGCGATGAACCTATTGTTGGGTGTCGATGCGATATACGATGCATGGCCTTTGTCGCGAACGCTCCATTTTGAGAGTGTTGTCCAGGTGGACGTGTCGAAACAGTGAATGTAGCCTTCCCAGGACAAGACGAGAAGTTGCTTGCCATCGCTCGTCCAGGCGAGGCTTCCGTTCAATGCGTTGTTTACTTCAATCGGACATTGAGTAAGGAGTTGACCGTCGCGACTGTCGTAGACACGAACAGACTTGCGTTCGTGAGTCGAAGTCGCGATAAATCGACTGTCGGGCGAGAACTTGACAGCGACTACCCAATTGTCGTGTTCGAATGGGCCAAGCAATCGCTGGCCAGTTGAAAGTGACCAGACACAGAGCGTGTTGTCTTTCGATCCGGTTGCGATTCTTGTCGAGTCCGGTGAAATGTCCACCGCATACACCAGAGTGCCGTGCGCTTTGAACTCGGACACCTTTTCGTGGTCTGTCGCGTTCCACACCGTCACTCTACCATATTTCTCCCCAGCCACGATCCACTTTCCGTCCTGTGAGACAGCGACCTCTCCAACAGAACTTCCGGCGTCCATTGGCTTCCCCACTTCCTGGCCATCCGCCACTCTCCATCGTCGAATTTTTTCTGCTTCTCCTGCGCTCACGATGTGCTTCCCGTCGGGGAGAAATTTTACCGACCGTATGACATCTTGAACATTGATCTCGATCTGGTTCGCGTCGACGATATTGGAGGCAAAGTTATTTTCACTTGGTTCCCGCCGTCCCACCAGTGTATGTTCGGTGGTGTTGGGTTCATCTTTGCTCGCCGATGCACCCATCTGCTGTCCCCTGTCGAAGGGAGCTGGGCTGACCATCCCACTCGGTCCTTTTTCCCTTGTCAGTTCCCCAGTGCACCAATGATCTTGCCTGTTAGTATGTACTACTCACTGTCCCTCTTTTTCAGGTGCAACTTGGAAAACATATTTGGTAGGCTGGGTTTGGGCATGGTGCAAGGAGAATTCACATCTTATCTGTTTCACCTAAAAATGAACATGTTCGCTTACGCATTAACCCCGTGTCCGAGTCGGCGATTGTTTTTGACTACATCTAGTCGATTCTGTACCGATCGCTCTCATGCATTGCAAGCCCAGTCATTGGTCACCGACTTTCCAAATGATTATTTTCTGAAAATTCCAGCATTATTTTCTCTGCTACTCGTTTCCTATCATTACATACATGCTTCGGCGCCGCCGTTGCACTGCGCTTATCCGGCACCATCGTCTTATGATTTATCGCACATCGACAACTTGAAATGGACGGGCCTGGGCCTGCATTTCACTGTACACCCGACAAATCAACTTTCCATTACAACACGGACATTTTCAAGAGCTAGTGTATGTATACCGTCTAACTCTCGAATACCCCATCCTAAGGTCCATCCGATTTTAGCGGGACATAGAAGGGTGCCCAGTCAATCTCCGGTAGAAAACAGGGTATTCTACGTTGCCTCCCGACGGTCAAGCGCTTCAGCGTTGTTTAGACCAATTCCCCTCACGTGCGGGGAATGAACCGGTAAGCTTCGGCTGTAGTGCTTTGTCTGTGTGCGAAGAGCGACGTTCGGGCAGTCATGCTCGTCCGTCGGGACACCCCTCTCCGAGGATCAGGGTTGTGCCATCGGGCAAGCGATGTACAGCACGAGTAGGGGCAGGTAAGGGAGCAGTGGGTAACGTTTTTGAGCCTGCGAGAGCTCTCATCAGGGGGCTGCCGCTACCCCGACTGCTGCCCATCCGAGTCCGTTTGGGGTTCAGCGCCAGCTACCAATCTTGAGCACTGTCGAGGGAATTGGCCAGACTTACAGAGGTGACTATGGTGATACGAGATGCGACCCCGGATAGCTTGGTTGCATAGAGGGGTGCACGAGTAGGGTGGAGGGAGGCTTCCTGCTCGAAGGAGAGAGTGGGAGGGGGGAGTCTCCACAGGTGGTGCGGGCACGCGAGGCCTTTTCAGGCACTCGCCTGCACTTTTGCGGCCCCACGTTGGCGGATCGCTCTTCGCCACCCGTACAACAGAAAGCGACAGAGGGATGGCTGTTGATGAGCTACTTACCCAAGATAAGTGACCCATTTGGTACATCATGTAACACACCCTCCCGTCGGTGCCACAATTAGCAGAGTGCAACTCATGTATAGTTCCAGGCTAGTGACTCAGTGTCTTCACCTATCCGAATCAGAGAATTTCATACATGCCGACTCTCTGCATTGAACGGTATTTGGTATCCTCGACTGCCGGTGCGCCGTCCAACCAATGTATTTCTGGATCCTCCTCCCTCGTTCAAATGTGCCCCTCTCCAACATGCCTGCTCGGCAGAGGCGAAATGGAACCGTAGGAATATGGCGTTGCATAGTTTGCAGTCGGTCCCATTTGTGAACGCGCCGCTGCAGCCTGGAAGAGCACATGTTGGTATCATCGTTCTTACCTTTATATCCCAACCGGAAATATTGCAAATAGGCAGATAGAACATGTAACGGAGGGAGCGGTATCCGGTGGGCAAGGCAAGAAGGTCTGACCTGAGAGAACGCAAGAAGCAGTTTTTCCCGCCGTGTGTCAATCTTTCACGTCTGTAACATGTACATCCTGTATGTGTTCTGAATCCCATGGGGCGGGGCCGTGCCAGCCCCTCGCCCCAGAGCGCATAATCTGGTTGGTGTAATCCCTCACCCGCCATGCCGTTTGATGGAAGGAAAATTAGTACACACTCGGTTTACAGTTACCAAACGACTTGACTTTGTCAATGCAATATTGCAATGTCATAAGAGTCTGGTCTACTATTCACGTCGTCACGGTATGTCGCGTATAGGTTGCGAAGGGTAAATGTCCTTTCAGCCTCTGTTGCATTATTCGCAATATCGTCCTGTACAAGTTGGATCTTGGAGGCGATATTTATACTAGTGGTCATCGAGGATGGGATCCCGGACTGTGAGGATATGCGGATTTCGTGTGACACCACAAAAATACAAAGTGGTTTATGTCACTTTGGACTTGACGCGTGACGACTGGCACGCTTTGATGCGATGCCGGAATATCTCTTGGAAGGAAAAGGTCATTCGAGTAGATACGATAGGTGTGGTACGGAGATGTAAGAATTACGTGCCAGTGCTAGCCAAGATCCAGTGGCGAAACAGTTTCGTTACATAGTACCTTGAATGTCAGCAAGAAGAGATAACAGAACCAACATGTCTAGGAGACGAAGTAGAAAAGAACAAAAGAAAAACATGAATACAACAACTTGAAAGCAACCACTTGAACGTCTACTCCAATAACGGATTATAGGCCAAGAGATGTAACGAACTGCGTCATCGAAAAATCCAAAGTTAACAAGGCACGACTACTGCACATCGACCGAACCAATGCTCTCCAACAACTCACTCAATGATGTCTCTGCTCCAATCTGAACCTGGATGAAACTGTCCGTCGCCACACGTTTGTACTGCCCGCGCTTTTGTGAGGCGAGCAGCAGTGCGCCAAAAGGTTGCCGAAGCCGAACGAGCATCCGTAGCGCGCGTGCGTTTAAATCAAACAGAGGATCATCGCCAGAGAAGTCCTCATCAAGCAGGGGTCGGATCCACGGATGAACGAGGACGAGGTGCCGTGTCCCCAGCGAATTGTCTTGGGTCTCGATCCGTACCTCGCCGAGAATCGGCGCCGTGGCACGATAAAGGTGAAGCCTCGAGTCGGATTCGGGAACAGTGAGACGAGCGAAATCAGTTAGGCGAAAGACGAGCCCAGGGAGTCGAAGTCGACCAGGCACGAAAGACAGCGATGGGAAATCAAGAAGCTGTTCATATAGCGCAACGATTGGAGACGGATCTGGAAAGGATGATTGCAAGTCCATGACCATCTGATTCATCTCGGTGGCCTCTAAGACTTGAGGAACATGCGGAGGCCAAAAATGGTCGTATACAGTGAGATCAGAGGGGAGGTAGCTTTTGGTCGCGCTACCTGAGTTTCCAGTCCAAGAGAGAAGCGTGATATCATCAGACTGCGTCAGGATGTGCTCGAGGAGCCGACGGACTGCTTGCTTGCCCTCGCCGTATATGACCGGGAGTGAGACATCAAAGATTCCAAATAGTGAGTATGCGATATCTTCTTCCCGCGTCGTCTGGCGCTTCGAAGCCAGGTACAGCTTCTCCCGCACGCGGTCTAGCCCCGGTTTAATCATGGCAAGCCTCTCCGTGGCGAACTTTGTTGCCTGTTCCATCTCCGAGAGAATAATGGGGGATTCCTTGTGATTAGGGATGTCCAGACCGAGGTATGGCTTCCAATCCTCTGTGTAGAATTGAATGACCCTCGAAGCAACGTACTCCTGGTACGTCCACCCGCGAGTGTTCCAAATACTTTTCCAAAGATCGCCTTCTTGCTGCGACTCGGATAGCACACCGAGGAGATGAACGATCGTGAGTGCCGCACGACAGTACCACCGAAACATGGCGACGACAGATTCTTGCTGGGTGCGGTTGTCGGCCTGGTTGACACAACAGGTATCGCTCCATGCCCATCGGAAACGGCGAGATTGGACTAGATTACAGAAATTGACGAGCTTCTCGATTGTGGGGGATTTGGGTAGTTCATAGATTGAGATGTCCTCGACCATCTGGAACGTCGGCTCGGCAGGCTGCCACCTATGCGAGAACATCACATATTGATAGAATTTCTCCACCTCTTGTTTTATGCGTACATGGTCGAACCGATTACGAGTAATCATGGCTGACCGGAGCTCGTCGAAGATCAGGAGTTCTTCAAATGCAGCAGCTTGCTGTGATTTATCACAGAGATGACCAGTGGTGGTGTCAATGAGCACGCGGGGAATGTCACGGATGGTGTCATCGACGACCTTGCGGATAAGTGGAGTCGTGTCGAGATATCGACTTCGAAGCGCTGATATCAAAACAACATGAATATGTATTTTCACGCGGGTTACAAAGGGCTCACCACAAACATATGGATCGGTAGAATTCCTCATCGTCGACAACATCATCTCGAATGCACTGAACGCCTCCCTGTAGCGGCCCATGCTATGTAATACAGCATGTCTCTTCTGGTATCCTTTGTAGTTCGATGGGTCATGTTCAATATCCTGATCACACCATCAGCGCGGTCAATCACAAACCATGTAAAAGAGAATCCATACCTTGGTAGCACTGACGAGTTCCTCCTCCAGTAAACTTGCTCGCGCCTTGCAACACTTCACAATGATATCATTGATGCTCGTCGGATAGAGCGAGAGTGCGCTCGAATAGTATCCGATGGCTGCCCCATGGTCCTTAGCCATGTCACCGTGGTTCTCAAGCTTCTCGACCCAACGTCGTTGGAAATCTGAAGGGATTCTCAGATCGCCCTTCATGTCACTGATGAGATTACTCACCGAGCTCCCATTGCGGCCAATCATAGTGGGCGTGAGTCTCTTCTGACAGATCGTTCTTCATCTTTTGGAAGCATTCAATCACCTCTGTAACACGATCGTCTTCTTCTAGAACATCATAGACTGCCCGATAAAGATGAAATTTTGAAAACATGAACTGAATGACACGAGAACTGTTAACCCATTCTGAATTACTATGCAAACCTCACCGTACCTTGTCTGCGCCTCCTAATACCTCATTGGCTGAATGAGAACGCAACCCCATCCTCGCCCATCCCACTATAATGGTATTGGGAGGCGAAGAGGTGAGCGACAATATAGCAGAGTAGGCTGAGAACGCCTCGACATGTTTCTCCGCAGTTGACGCATCGTCTGCCATGACCTGAAGCCGTGACACGCATTGATTCCTGAAACCTGACAGCAAGGAGTAAATATACATACTACGAAATGACGCACTGACTCACCTTCAATCCAGTTCATGATCAACTCATTGTGTTGCAGATTGCCACTCGTGGTGTTGATAATCTCAAGAAGATGCTGCGCAGCATCGTATATACGACCACTGACAAACATGGTTTCACATTGATGCTTTTGTTCGTGTACGCGCAGAGCACATTGTGACGAAGCAAGCTGGATGGTGAGTTCCTGGACGGATTTCTCGAGATCGTTTATTTTTCGTTCTGTGGACGGCGCACAACAAGTTAGTGAATCCTTCACCGGGCTGATAATAAACGCACCAGAACTCATTTTCTGGGCATCAAGGTCTGCACGTAGTGATCGGACGATCTCGTCGAATTGATAGACTGCATATTGGCAGGCAACTGTCAATAAGGTGAGAGTAAACGCGGACTGAACGCACTGGAGTGTTCCTCTCGTGCGCGAAGAGATTGAATGGTGTGACTGAGACTTTCTTTTTCCTCGTTGGCCAGAGCAAGCTCACGGAGTCCTTGAGCAGATGTATCTAGATTTGCTACGGTCTCGTCCGATTGATTCTCTGCGCATTAAGAGGCGACCGTCAACGAGGGTGAATGAAGACAGAGAAAACGCACTTGTGCTATCGTGCTGTGTGCGAACGGCGGATGAAGCCAGCTGGTCACGAGGTCGTTGAATGGTTTGCTCGAGATTTGCAATGCTCGTTACTGACGGAAGTGAATAATAGCACGAGGTAGTCAGCCGGTTAATAAGCACACCTTGACTTGCATTCCGAACAAGGAGGGGCGCCACCTTGTCTCGGAGATCAACGTTTTCTGTACTTGAGCGTCGGGGTTCTGGCACCAATAGATTCTGTTCGAGTCAAAAATGTAGTGAGATATCTGATAGCAGTTGTGAAACTCACGTTATCGCGGGAGTGTGAGGGAAGGATGTCCGAAAGATGTCGCATGATGATTTTATGTTCTGGAGCGACCACGATGTCGTAGTTTGCTGAGATGGCCATGGGGGCGACGTAAATGGAGCTAGGTATTGTGAATCTCGCAAGCTGTTGGTGGGTCGTAGTGTCCCAGAGTGAGAACGAGGATGATCCGGAGGTTGCGATGAACCTATTGTTGGGTGTCAATGTGATATACCATGTATGATCCTTGTCGCGAATGTTCCATCTGGAGAGTGTTGTCCAGGTGGACGTGCCGAAACAGTGAATGTAGCCTTCCGAAGCCAAGACGAGAAGTTGCTTGCCATCGCTCGTCCAGGCGATGCCTCCGTTCAATCCACTGTTTAGATAAATCGGAAATTGGGTAAGGAGTCGACCGTCACGACTGTCGTAGACACGAATAGACTTGCGCTGCCACGTGGCTGTTGCGATAAATCGTCCGTCGGGCGAGAATTTGACCACGGACACGCGAAATTCGTGTTCGAATGGGCCAAGTAGTCGCTGGCCAGTTGAAAGTGACCAGACAGAGAGCGTCTTGCCTTCCGATCCGGTTGCAATTCTTGTCGAGTCCGGTGAGATGTCCACCGCATACACATAATTGCTTTCTGTGTGGAAGTCGGTCACCTTTTCGTGGTCTGTCGCGTTCCACACTGTCACTCGACCATCGCCCGTCCCAGCCACGATCAACTTTCCGTCGTGTGAGACTGCAAGGTCCCAAACAGTACTTCCGGCGTCCATTGGCTTCCCCACTTCCTCGCCATCCGCCACTCTCCATCGTCGAATTTTCTCTCCTGCTCCTGCGCTCACCACATGCTTCCCGTCGGGGAAAAACTTGACCGACCATATGTTGTCTTGAACATTGATCTCGATCTGGTTCGCGTCGACGATATTGGAGGTAAAGTTATTTTCACTTGGATCCCGAGGTCCCAGCAATGCATTATCGATGGTTTTGGGTTCATCGTCTTTGCTCGCCGATGCACCCATCTGCTGTCCCTGTGGGCTGTCCACCCCACTCCGTCCTTTTTCTCTTGTCAGCTCCCCAGTGCACCAATGATCTTGCCTGTGCAAACGGTACTACTCACTGTCCCTCTTCTTCAGGCGCAACTTGGAAAACCTTGGTAGGCTGGGTTTGGGCATGGTGCAAGGAGAATTCACATCAGTGCGTATCAGCTTAGTCCCACAGTACTACTTACTGATAACGAAGTCCCTGACGTGTTGTCTCCGTGGAGTCGGCGTGGACCGTAAATGGATTTTCCCCTGGAGTGGCGTTTTATTCCGGACTGTGTGACAATTGTCGTACGCCATGTGGCGTTGCGTTAGGGACTAGCCTCGCCGCTGTGCCTCTCAAAAAAAAAAGTTAGCTTGCATTCACCCAGTGTCCTGTGAGCTTTCTTTTGACTACATCTAGTCGATTGTATCGATCGCTATCATACTACTTTTCGATGAAGCAAAGCCCATCATTGGTCACCGACTTTCCAAATATTTTTTTCTCAAAATTCCAACATTGTTTTCTTTGCTACTCGTTTCCCATCATCACATGCATCGGCGCCGCCATTTCACTGCGCTTATCCGGCACCATCGTCTTATCGCACATCGACAACAAATGGACACCTGACTGTGCCTGGGCCTTGGGCCTGACATTTCACTGTACACCCGACAAATCAACTTTCCATTACAACACAGACATTTTCAAGAGTCTGCTATACCGTCTGACCCTCAATACCCCATCCTGAGGACCTTGCCGCAGTCAATCTTCAGGAAAACAAGGTAGAATTCTACGCAAAATGGTCAAGTGCTTCAGCCTCTTACAATTCCCCTCACGGGCGGGAAATGAACCGGTAAGTGCCGGATGTAGTCCTTTGTTTGTGTGCGAAGAGGGACGCTTGGGCGGTCGTGCCTGCCTGCTCGTCCGTCGGGACACCCCTCTCCGAGGATCAGGGTTGGGCCATCGGGCAAGCGATGTACAGTACGAGTAGGGGCAGGTAAGGGAGCAGTGGTAGCGGTTTGGGGCCTGCCGCTATTCCGACCGCTGCCCATTTGAGTCCGTTTAGGGTTCAGCGCCAGCTACCAATCTTGAGCCTTATCGAGAGAGTTGACCAGACTCACAGAGGTGACTATGGTGATACGAGGAGCGACCCCGGATAGATTGGTTGCATAGAGGGGTGCACGAGTGGGGAGGAAGGTGGCTTCCTACTCGAAGAAGAGAGTGGGAGAGAGAGAAAAGGGGAGGAGTCTCCACAGGTGGTGCGGGCACGCGAGGACTTTTCAGGCACTCGCCACGTTGGCACCATGGTATTCGGTATCCTCGACTGCCGGTGCGCCGTCTAACCAATGTATTTCTGAGATCCTACTCCCTCGTCCAAATGTGCCCCTCCCCAACATGCCTGCTCAGGATGGAACCGCAGGTATATGGTGTTGCATAGTTTGCGGTCGGTCCCATTTGTGAACTTGAAGCTGATGTACATCATTCATGGGATTCAGATTATTCGTGGGCTGCAGTGATGAAGTAAATTGGACTCGGAAGGAATCCGAAGGATAACACAGGAGCGAGGAAGAGAGCGAGGACGCAAACGATTTCAGATAGGATTGATCGGTCGAAGCAGCGGTGGAGACAGGGGTTTCTGTGTGTTGGCAAGAACAGTCAAAGGGATGTGAGATATTGCATGAAATGTGACTGGGGTGGGGTGGAACAGGAAGGGAGGTGGAAGAAAAGGAAAAAAGCAACCACAAATCCATACAATCTGGAGAGGATGCAACGGAAGAGCTGATGAGGCAAGAAAGGGGATTGAGAGGTATATACCCTGCCTCCGGTCCTCCGAGTCGAGAATTGTCTCGCAGCGCTTGCTTAGTTCCACTCCACTTTTGACTCCTTCACTCTCAGTGGACTACCAATCGTGGAACGTACATGGCAAGGCCACTGCGGGAGATTTTATGCTCATTTTGCATTCGCATTCAACTACTCCTTCTTTTCCCATTTCGTCCTTCATACAGTGGAGCTCCCGTGCTCCTTGAATGAGTCGGCCTTTTCGACTATCGCCTCATCCGAGTTGCGGCCTCTGCCATTCTCGAACGCCGTCTTGTGTTGCTCGAAATGAGAGGCGTGTTTCCTGTCAAACGTGTAGGATTAGCCTCGGTTAAGGAACAGAGTATTATGTACGTACTCGGGTCCGACGATCGTGATGAAGATCACGAAGGCAGCGACGACTCCAATAAAGATGCCCTGGACCTTGGCGTACCCAGGCACAGCAGCGAGCACGCCGTCTTTCATCTCGTACGTCTGAAAGTTCTATCCACCAGCTAATTGGGGGAAGCACACTGGTCAGACGAAAACACACGAAACTAAGAGTGACAAGTACGCACCGGCTTCGGAAGCGGCTGAGATCATGTCTGTAGGTGAATCGTCGTAAATTCGCATTCATACCACCATTACCGCCATAGCGCAAGATCAAATAACACGCACATTCCCAAGCTGATAGGCGACACCGGAGAACGTCGCCCTGAATGACATCTCCGCTAATTGGATAGGGATCTAGACACCCCACTTGAGTCAGGCAGGAACACGTGTCGCGTGATAAAAGGTAGTGTACCATGCCCCATGCACCCTGGACTCAGAACTGTATGCAGAATGCGCCGGCTGCGAGCGCTGAGAACAATTTTTGGAGAATCCAGAGCGGGAAGAATGCTGACAATCAACATCGTGGATGAATAATAGTGCAGGTAAATGCCAATTCACTCAGTACGTACCGCCGACGACAAATGGAGACGCTGAGTGATTCGGAAAACTTGTCAACAATAAGCTGGCAACCAAATCCGCGTGCACGCAACGTACATTATAGTAAGCCGGCGTCCCAGGCATTTCCACCAATGGTGCCATCCCTTTTAATTGGAAAAGAATGAATCAGGCGATCTTTTCCAACACGCACATGACCACAGATACTCACGCGATTCCTCCCTGTGGACGCTGGTCGCATGCATACAAACCGAAAGAGGTGACGTACACAGTTCCCGATGGTCGTTGCGATGGTCGCGGCGTGTGCAGTAAAGCCTTTCTATTTTTCGCAAATAAAGATCCTAGTCTTCTTAGAGAACGAATGATTCGATCAGCAATGACCAGATGATTCTCCAAGTGCTACCACGATCTCACCTGGGAGCATGAGACAAGAAGTTGAATCCTACGACGAGATGATAAACGTCATCACTGAATAGATGCGCGACGACCAAATGACGCACCAGCATGACTCTTGAGCATCTTCTTCGTTTCCCTCAAGAAAATGTTGATCTCCTTAGCACGCAAGAACACGGCAGATTCGGGCAGGAGGAACAGAACGGCGGCAGTGAAGAGCAATGACGACCCGGTCTTGAAAACATGTGTGGGGAATGATCGTGATGTTGATCGGTGGCAGAGCGTATTCGAACCATTTCAAATTCCGACAGTTTGCTGAGTTTAAATATTGCTCAGGTATATAATGGCCCGACTCCCAAGCACTTGTATCTTCGAGCTATTGGTAACGGGGCGTCCAAGCGCCCACGTCACCAATTCCCTTGCATTTGACATCACAACCAACTCAAACTGAATCAGTTACAGTAGCGCATCTCCATTCTGCGGTACGCCAATTGGTAGGTAGGTTGATTTGTTCGGACCGGAGTCGACGGGGTAACGTTTGCAAGTTGCCGAACAAGCTCTCATCAAGATAAAATCAGCATCGATATCGGTGAAATATGAACTACGGGTCAACAAGGTAGGCGTGTGCTAGACGGACGGGGTTTCGGACGGTTAGATATTGATTGTCACAGTTCTCCTCCGCCACCGTATGACCCCTCAAGCGGACTGCCTCAGCACAATATCAACAGTCCGTTGTTAGCCTGTCAGTCATCCAATCCACACTTGTGAGTATCCGTTGTTGCTTTCTCATCCACTTTCTCTAACGCATTCCTTCGCGAGAAAGCAGACCACTTGGGATTCTCAAGAGACTGGCTCAGTGGACGAAAAGCCGCTCCTTCCTCGTGCTCCTGACAGTCCTTGTCACCGTCGGCCTCTGTATGCACGCGATGCCGGTGACGTACTGCGACAGTCCTCTCGACCGTGGTGTACGTCAGCGCATCCGCGAGCGATGGAATGAGGAACTGCTCGAACACCAGCGGGAGGCCTACAAGCGGGAGTTTGTCGAGTCCCAGTGGAAGTCGGAGGACGAGCGACATGCAGAGCTGGTTCGCGAATGGGAGTATGAGCGTGTGCAGCACGACTCGGAACTGGAAGAGCGTGTGCATCGCGAGGAGGAAGAGAACAAGCACAGACAGGCAGTGCGACGTCGCGAATGGGAATATGAGCGGATTCAACATGACTCAGAACTGAAGGAGCGCGCGCGGCGCGAGGACGAGGAACGCAAGCAGCTTGATCTATCTTGGGGCCACCTGGAGGCACATCAATGCAAGACTTACGGTGCCAGAGAATACACCGCAGCCCTCATCAATCTTCCGGCGGAATGGAATTGGGTTCGTGGCGTCGAGGCCTGCAAGGTTATACCACTTGAAATCCATGGGGTCAAACTGATGCCGAAGAGTTGTGAATACAGGGTACGTGCTGGTGGTCGTGGGTAGATTCTGTGGTTGATTAACGAGCTTTCAGGGAAGCGGTGTTGTCATTGGCGTGTGGGAGGTTGATCAGTTCGAACCGGATTGCAAGCCTTTGTGGACCGCATACAAGGACAAGGAAAGCATCTCTTTGCTCGCCAAATCAGTGTCATAGCAGGATGCTGACAATTAAGACAGGGTTGTACAGCAAATGGATCTGGAATGAAGGTATAGCCCATCTGTCTCTTTTTTTTCTTTGCTTTTCATGAAACATCCTACGACCAGCACATTGAACAATATTTGGAGAGTATTCCAAGTGGAGGTGATTGGCGGGAATTCTGTGCCACGACGCCAACAAGCTTCAATGGAATGGAATTCATAGGTGCTCATTGGTGCACTCCAGCCGTAGGTGTAGTCTAGCAAATGTTTGACCTCACTCACGATTTGTGCGTGCTTGCAGAACAACGGAGTCTGGGGCTGGTGGATGATCGATGATGCTAATTGCTGAAAGGGTGTATGACTTATGTTCTCGTGGCTTGACCAACAGTCTTTTTTCTCTTACGATGCTAACCTTGTATACTAAAATGCTCTCTTGTTTGAATTCGACGCTTTCGGTCCTACAGGTTCAAATAACTGACGATGCGAGTCGGGCATCTACAAGTTGAGCATTAAAAAAGGACTGCATGCTTTCCGTAAGTGGCTGGCTGTCGACGACTTGAACGACCAACCGTTCGAGGCCGGGTCATGTTTGAGTTTGTGCTCGACGCGCAGCAGTGAGAGAGCATTATCGCGCTCGGAAGTTGGGCGGAGCGTTGTTGGTCGGGCTTGTGATACGTGTGTGGTATGCGTCGTTTCGGTCAATGGACCATTCGTGCAGCAAGCATCATGACTCGGCATTGATACCGGTGTCTTCGAAGGTTAATGTTTCGAATTACGCCGACTGGTGGGCTGAGTCTCAATAATTTGGCTCGCCAATCCATTCCCACCGCCGCATCAGACTTCTGAGGTCGATATGCATCCAGACCGTGATCCGTACATTTAGGTAAAGGTTACACGGGGGCACCCGAGCACCTTCTTGTACACGTTGTGTCCCCGTTTTTTTTCAAACCTCTGTCACAACTTTCACTTGTCACTCATCGACCACTGGCACGTACCCCTCATTTCATTCCGTCGGCCATCGTCTACGGAAACCTCTCTTCCTCACTTTTTTTCGACGCATTTTGCCGACCAGTAGCCTGAGGTAAGTGATCTATCCGCCAAAGGGCAAACCAACGCCCAAGTTTTGTGATAAGATCGGTATCCGTATCACTACTGTAATGGTTACACACTACGGGTCGACTAGGTAAGCGAGGCGGTCGTATTTGTTTTGAACTACTCATTCAATGCAGGATTGAGCACAGTTTGGAGCCGACCCCGCCGTCTACGAGGGGGCTACCTCATCCAAACGACGGATCTCCAGTGGATCAGTCGAGGCCACTATTGTAAGCGCGCCCGTCTCTTGCTTGTCTGAAGCTCATCCATCTTCTTTGACGTCAAAAAGCGGGCAGATTCCCAAAAGAATGATAACGTGGTGGACAAAGCGCGTTTTCGCTGTAATTGTGATGCTCATCCTCACCGCGGGCATCTTCAAGTACGCGATGCCAGCGGGGTACTGTAACAGTCCTCTCGACCCTCGCGTGCGTGAACGCGTCCGCGAAGAGTGGAGCGAGGAGCTGCTCGAGCACCAGAGACAGGAGGCTCAGCGTGAGTCGCGATGGGCGCAGGAAGATGAGGAACACGCGGCGCTGCTGCGCGAATGGGAGCAAGAGCGCGCTCAGCATAAGCTGGATCTAGAAGATCGTGCGCGGCGCGAGGAAGAGGAACACTGGCGACTGAACTTATTTTGGAGCCGTGTGGAAGCGCACCAGTGCAAGAGTTACGGCACAAGGGAGTACAGTGCAGTTCTTATGAATCTGCCGGTCGATTGGGGACACCGTCGCGTTCTTGATGCATGCAGGGTTACGCCTCTTGAAGTTCACGGGATAAAGCTGGTTCCAAAGAGTTGCGAGGACAAGGTAAGTGGTAGTAACTGTGAAGGATTCGAGGATGATTAACAAAGTTGTTAGGGTAACGGCGTTGTGACCGGTCAATGGGAGATTGATCAGTTCGAGCCGGATTGCAATTCTACATGGATCTGGTACAAGGACAAGGAAAGCATCACCTTGCTGCATCGAATCATCTAATACCAAAATGCTGACGACTACAGCAGGATTGTACAGCAAAAGGATCCGGAAAGAGGGTAAGGTCCATCTATCAGATTTCTTTTGGTTATTGAAACATCCTGCGACCAGCTCATTGAACAATACTTGGATAACGTTCCAAGGGGAGGTGACTGGCGGGTATTCTGTAGCACGACGCCGGCACGTTTCGATGGAATGGAGTTTACAGGCGCTCAGAAGTGCATTCCAACCGTAGGTGTAACCCAGTACGCCCTTTCCCTTGCTCACTATTCCGGGATAGTTGCAGAACAACGGAGCCTGGGGTTACTGGGAGGTCGACGACGCTAACTGCTAAAAGGGTATATACATGCACTCGCATGAGCCGAACACCATGCAAACATTGTTTCTCGTTCCACACTGACGTCGTTTTCTAAAATTCTTTCTTTTTCCAATTTGACTGTGTTGATTCTATGATGAACGTTTATTATCCAACAACGCCCGCGATCGGAGTCGGCTATGCCGGTGTTCAGACGCTCAAGTTTGCGCCGAAACTCGGGATGTTGCGAGTCTCACGGAGCGAAACGATCGAAAGGACCGCGTAACCAGCGGGCATTACTGACAACGATCGGCCTTATCTAGAACATGCCTTCTTCGGAAGGGCTGAAGGAACGCCTGCAGTGCGTGTGATAGGAATTTTTCGTTCAAGGCCACGACAGAATGAAAAGCGATCACTACGACCCGAGGGTAACCGGTGGCTTTCCATTGGTCGGATTCTTCTGTGGGTAGATCGGTTGTCATGATCTCACAAGGAGCAGGTCTAATCAGTGGAGGCGGCTTGAAACGTACGGCAGTTTTGGAACTTGCACCTCGCCTCATAAGGTGGAGGGAGTCCCTGACTCCACGAACACGCTGCATGCATCCACCTCATTGTAATGCCGTTGTATCCTGGCTGTTTCTTCTCTATATTAACTGCACCGTTGCTCGCTGGCAACCCATTTCTATGAAGTGTATCGTCTCCCCCTGACATCTTAATACTCATAGAGCGTCGCAGTCTCATCCATTCCAATCCACTAGAGTCACCTTCAATTCTGGGCTTTACATCGTGAGCGCACTGATTCAATTATTCAAGCTGAACTTTATCCTAACGTTACCCAAGTGGTTAGATTGCATCCAACGCTCTTAGATTTTTCGGTAATATCGACATCCAATCAGTGCAGTAATGGTGAGATTCAGTCTGAACGGGTCAAATTACGGTTCGACCGGGTAAGTGAGACCACCGTACTTGCATCGACTTTGCACGACTTAGCGTGTTCATTACCACTATCCATTGCAGGACAGAGCAAAGACCGGAGCCGCCACTGCCGCAAGCCTCAACCTCAACTCCATCACCCCCCGGAAGCTGGCCTTTTGGATTCAAGTCCTCTGGGAGCGGACTACCTCACCCAAACGGTGGCAGGGAGTCCGAACCTACTCGGAGTCGGTCGACGTCATCACTAGTGTAAGCGGCACGCTTTCTGTTTTCCTGTCGTTTTTTCGGAATCTGATTATATTCTTTCAATAAAAAGGTGGATGGCTTGGAAGTACAGACACCTGTTTTTCCCACTCCTGACGCTCTTCACGGTCTTCGCAGGCTTCTTTCGAGTCATCCCAGGGATGCCGTTAGATTTGGACTGTGGCGACCCATTCGACATTTACAACTGCACGCTTAAATGGGGCCAGGAGCCTTCGTCTGAGCACCAGCCTACTAAACCCAAGGTTGCTCCGTTACGATCAAAGTGGGAGGTCACCCACTTGATATCGCGATGGCACTGGGAGGACGACGAACACGAGGCGCTGCTTCGCGAGTGGGAGCAGCCTGACACGTGGCTCAACGGTGATTTGTTTTGGGGACACGTGGAAGCGCATCCATGCGAGATTCTGCAGGGAACCAGGGAGTACACCGCCGTTCTCATGAATCTCCCGACTGAATGGGAAAGGTTTCATGGCCTGCCGGTGGAGGCGTGCGAGGTCACGCCTCTCGAAATCCACGGGGCTAAACTGATGCCAAAGAGTTGCGATGACAGGGTAAGTAATACTCGTACCAGTCGTAGGGATGATTGATAAAATTTTTAGGGTAATGTTGTCGTGATTGGTCTATGGGAGATCGATCAGTTCGAAGCAGATTGCGAGATTTAGTACTGGGAGTTTAACGATGTCTGACCCGGGGCCGCATCTGCAAGTGTTGCCAGATATATATATAGTCTACACGTCCCGTTTCTCGATCAATGTACATTCCTTGTTCAGCGTTCAACGTTCAAATTTCAGAGCTGGCCTTGTGTTCGAACACTGGGCGCAAACTCATTGTTCGCTGTTGGAAGTCGCAGAAAAACATTGACGCCAAGTCTGTCGTACTGTACCTATCTGTATGGATGCAACCGGGTTTTGGAGCGTTACGGGTACCCCTGACTCCAGAGTTAGCAACAGGACCCCCGTTACCCGTCACGGTTGCTAGTTTTAGCAACCGCTAGCATTCGGGAGCGTTACGGGCCGAGGTGTAGCAACCGACGCCAACTCACTGACATAGTGACATCGCAACCGATGCCAACTTGCTGACATTAGGCTTCAATCATACGGTGGCGTCAAGTGGCACAAAAACAAAGTTCTGCAATGGTAGAAAGCGAGAAAAAAAATTGTACTAGTATGTTCTGTAGCACAACCATGACCATGCCAGCACCGTCTCAGGCTATCCACTGTGGAGGTCCATCCTCTGAGCTGATCTCATGCATTCATCATCTACAATGTTTGCTTGAAAACCTACCCAATTCTCTGCCCCTCAACCCGGTGGAATCCAACTACCAGTTTGGACGGAAATGGTCCAAAAGGTTAGTCTCCTCTCTCTTCTCTCTTCCGAATACACGCTAATAATTCATTCTTTATTGCAGGCTTGGGAACGCTGCCAGGTGAAGCAATGGAACCTGTCAGCAACGTGTCTCACAAGCAAAGTGGCGCAAATGGCACTTAATGATTATCTCCGCACTCATCCCGCACTCCATGACGAGATCAAAGCACGAACAGGTGTAGTCCATGGACTTGAAGACGACCAGCACAATGACAATGCTGATGGAGATGATGACGCTGATGTCCTGTCGAGTGTAGTCATCCAAGCTGCCCTGGGTCTAGATGTTGCTGAGAAATCTGCGGAGGTAGATACTGTTCCGCACTGTGTTGATAGTGCCGAAAGGGGTGCAGAGGATTCCTTGGTCGCTGCAGGGGAGCATGAGGACATCTGGGATTTCATTAACTTTGATGCATGTTTGTAACTCGCCGTCTCTCATGTTGGTACTAGGTAGCAACCAATCCCCCCGTTACGCGTGACGTTGCTATCGTTAGCAACCGAGTAGCCTGGGCTGCGTTATGCCCGAAAAAGTAGCAACCAGCCACCCGTTACGCGTTACTTTTAGTAACGCAACCACCCCAGCGTTACGCGTTACGGTTGCATCCATACAGATAGGTACAGTAGTCGGAGTCTTGATCTGCTTCATTTTCAGACTCCGATATGTGGCATTTTTTCGCGATCGGATTTGCTTTCTCGCCGCGCACGTCAAAGGCAAGCGTCCTGTTCACCGAAGGGCTGTACTTGATCACTGACACTAGGATTGACATCAAGATCACCTTGAATCATGGTGAGATTTGGCACGAATGCAAACTACGGGTCGACCACTGGGTAAGCATGCGCTCCAGTAATTTTTATCTGCAATGTCCATTTATGAGGGCAGGTCCGCCCCACCGCCTTACGCTGGATTTACTACCCCCAGCGAACCACGACCTCAATTTGATGATGATTCTTCACTTATTGATCCATGGAGGTCACCGTCGTAAGCCCGTGTTACTTTCATCTTTCCCCGAGACTTTTTTTCAAAAAAAGTGGATCACTCAGGGTCTTCAGGAGAACGGCGCGGATGACTATGAAAAGCCGCACCTTCGCCGTCCTCCTGACGCTCATCCTCTCTGTGTGTCTCTGCTTATACACTTTACCCATAACATATTGCAACGACCCTCTCGACCCCAACGTGCGCGAGCGCGTCCGCGAAGAATGGAGGAACGAACTGCTCGAGCATCAGAGGCAGGTGGCGGAACGGGAAATAGACAAGTCGCGATGGAACTGGGATGTCGAGAAACATGCAGCGCTGCTCCGCGAATGGGAACAAGAACGCGCTCAGCATGAATTGGAGCTAAAAGACCGTCCACGTCGTGAAGAGGAGGAACGGGCCCGGCTCAATCTGTTTTGGGGCCGCGTGGAGGCGCATCAGTGCAAGACTTACGGAACTAGGGAGTACACCGCTGTCCTCACGAATGC
>JBBPOK010000440.1:0-25472 GCA_038091415.1 Leccinum variicolor
GGCGCCGGTCCTCTTTTGCGGAGTGCGTACATCTTGCTATGTTGTGATCATGGCTGATACCCATCGTCCTTCGTCTCCAAGGCGCTCTCGTCGACAGCTTGCTTGATGTTCATCGGCGTGCGTATCTTACTATCCCGGGCTGCCGCGACACGGAAAACCCCAGACACCGAAGGCAACGGAGAAGTGATTCTTGAAAACGAGGGAATAGAAACCAATGTGTGAGTGGGTGTGCCTGCCTGGACCCTTGAATCTCCTTTATGAATGCGTATCAGCGGTGAGATGAACACGGACGTACGCTTTGAGGGCGTCATGATCCACGGTTAGACGCTACTGTTTTAGTAAATGACGATTTGAGATAGATTCTTGTGCACAAGGATATGATCTGCATTGTTGATCAGATAAATGTAAAAATATGTAGATCTGAACTTAGTTATGAATGACAGGGGAGGTTGTCGCATCACATAATCTGTTCGTGTTGATGCAGAGTATTGATGTACTATTCGCTGGCACATCGCTCGTCCATCTTGACTTTGCCTTAAGCATCGGTCCTTCGGCCATGCGTACTTCGACCGACAGTCAGTCCCAACATACTCTAACCGTACCTCAGGCGCCGAAGACTTCCTTGCGCCATACGAAATTTGAATACTGTTACAACTTCAATGTTGTTCCGTAGCTATACGCAGGTCTCGGCTTTTGCGAGAGCTGGTTCCAGACCGTCATGATACCCTCTCCTCATTTAGTTGCAACGCCTGATCTACCACTGGCAGAGGGTGGCGTAGTGGCCTGGTGTACAGTTCTCGGAGCGTAAGATCATTGGTCGCTTAGGTTGCTGCAGAGCATTCTACGCTCAACATTACCTTGTACGTACATAGGCTCAGTGCATCGATCACTCAGACACTCTATCTCACGCCGTCACTCACTTGACTCGTGCGGCTTATACAGCTGGTCATTATCAGTGCAGGGAGTTTTGTCGGACGATAATTTGCGGCCGTCGTCCTGCTACTACTGATTTCACCCCTTTAACCGCTAGACATTGCAATGATGGTGCCGATGCTAGGGCTCACGTCCGACCCTGTAGAGCTCGGGTTCGTGGTTTCGAGTTATCGATCAATGTCTTGCCTTGTCACTCACTCGACCGCTCACGGCAAGATTCTGATGTGACAGTGTGAGAATGTGTGAGAATGGGCGTAGGCTTTGGAATTATGGGTGCGTCGTTAGCATCTCCCTTGAGATAGTACCGCCGAATCTGAGCATTCAAGGCATGGGGGACCTGGTTGATAATTTAAAGAGTTCACAATTTAGGGTCTCCGTTTTGCGCCGGATCTAACGAGAACGACACGTGTATGTATGTTGGTAGGTTCCCCGATATGTGGCGCACTTCTCACAGATCGCTATATCTGGTGGGCGCCAGTTTGCGGAGTACGTCCTACCTTGCAAGTGTAGAACGTAACCTTGGCTAACGCCAACCCCTTTCACCCACTAAGGTGATATCGTTGGCGGGTGGCATGTTATTCGTCGGCATGCATATCTTATTCGCTCGAGCTGCTACAGCTCGGAAACGTATTGAGGGCGGCGACGCCATGACAAGCAGCATAGTAGCTCATGGGAGTGAGAACAAGCAAGAAGCTCGTGCGTGAGCACGCAGTGCTTCCATCGACCCTCAGCCTCGGGCCTCCCCCATCACGGACATTGCTACACTGATGGGAGCAATGTGTTGGTTTGCATCAGAGAAGGCGTGAGATTAGATTTGCTGGGTGGCCGGGAGTTGGTCGTGCGCTTGTGGGTTTCTCTTTTCCAAGTACATATGTCCGTCGTCCGGGGTCATGTCAGATTCTAGTATTGATCATATATGATCAATACTTCCTAGTGGATTGTTGGACTTGTAGCCTGAGACCGTTTGTATCCGGAAGAGAAATAAGACGCACTGACATTCTGGCACACTCAGCCTAAAGTGATTGACAATGGCCGTTGCGAGGTTAACCCGAAGTCTCCAGCAGGGTGTTTTGATCAACTTCGCGCATACCTTCGTCCAACTGGAGCACCGTGTGCGGCTGAAATCATAAATTCATGCATTCATCGGCGTGCTATAGCTACAAAAGTTGACAAAGGTGGGACCGTGGGAGTCTTTCCACTAGACAAAAAAAGACGAATGTCCGAAAAGTGCATGCGTGCGACGCATCTACAGAGCATATTAGGCTACAGCAAAAAGATGATAGTTCGTATTGCACACTATACGTAGCGATAAGTTATTCATAGTACTTGTACTTGACATTCAAGATGTACCGACCCAAACAGGATGCGCGTCAGCAAGAGTGAAGATGTGACAACGGAACATTATTCCTCACAGCACAAAGTTCATCAACAACTGTACACGAGAGCCCGACAAGTATAGTCCAAAAACGATGGTGAGATGAACGGTGCACAGTCCAAAGACAACGGCGCGACAATTTACAAACGCACACAGTCCAAAAAAGGGAAGCAGGGCGGGAGGCGCACGGCGGGAGAGGCCATGCGTACGGCGTGCCAAACAAACCCGCGGACTTTCTGCCCAACTTACTAAGGTGGTCAACGTCAGCCACGCCCGGTCGGACGCGGGCAGCGGACTTTCAACGTCATGAGTCTCCTGCATTCAAGTTCCTTCTGTCACAACGTATACCAGCCAGCCGCTATCTCCACCTTCGCCGACGTAAAGTCTATACCATTTTAAAAAGATCTGACGCCCTCCCGGGTTGAAAAGTTTTCCTTCATGGGATCTCAAGAATATCGGCTCGCTTTCCGCGTCCTCCCAACCGGAAATCCGAGAAGCTACCTCGGTGCCTCGCCAGGCATTTGGTTCAACTTTTGGCCACATTTCTGCTCCCAACCCCCCAGTCGCTAATATCCATCACGAGACAACACGCTGCGACTATGCCACAGGTCCTATTTGACGGGCTCGACGGGCGGATCGTACTTCGTTTATGCACTAATAAAGTGATCCTTCCAAGACGGGTATTCAACAAGTCACCAGCGTGCCGCATTCCAGGACCGCGGATTCAACCCCGCTCCGCTCGACGTAGAGGACGACACGGCACATCCCAACCTATCACTCAACGACCGGACCCACGCCAAGATCCGCAATTCGGCGATCGTGCGTGGCGGCTTGATTTTGATCTGGCGTTGTCGCCGTTCGAGTCGAACATCAGAGGGACGTGGAATTCAATCGATGTTGCAATGGCATCGAGGCGGAGGAACAAGCCAAGGTTCCTGTTCACGTCGTCCATCTCGGCGCATGCCTTGGGACAAGAGTGTGGGTGCGTTCCCGGATACGGTGAAACTGGATGCGCGGTGGCAGTGGGCGATGGGTACGGCGCGAGCAAGTACGTTTCTAAGTGGGTGTATTCGAATCTTAACGGTTGCGGTGACGGACTAAACGATTTGAACCTTTCAGACCAGATCCTGGCCAAGAGAGTGCTGCCAGCTACCTCGTTTCAGATCGGGTAGATCGCGGGTGGCCAGCCGTGGGGCGCGTGCTCGACAACGGACTGGGTTCTGAGGATCGTCAAGTCGAGCGTAACGCTCGGTGCGTTACCCTGGGCCGAGGCTCGTGGGTGAGTAGATGCAATGTCACCCATTTCCTCGATTGATTGATGTATTGTAGCAAGGTTACCCCGTGGTTTCCTATGCACGCCGTCTGAAATACGATACTAGACGTTGCATTTACGAACGAAGCAACTTTCGTTGTCGTAAACTTGGTCCCACCCCGCGACCAGTTTCGTGGGCGTCGCTCATGCGACCGTGAGCGAGGTGATGTATCAGAAGCGACGGTGTCAAGGATGTAGTTGAGCAGATGAGTGCAGCCAATATTCCCCAAGAAGGTCCGTGATTCATTGTGACAACCCTCTCTCTTGTACTCATTATATTTATATTTGTAGTGCAATGGCATATATCATGCATGCCGAGATTTCACGACAGATCCTACAAGCTTTCCGGCTGAAGAAATCCGAAGGTTTATTGGATTGGAGACTTCGTGTGTACCATTCTTGGTATCGTAAACATACGGTTCAACCTAAGGTTACTTCGGGGGCCTTCTATAGGCCGCGAACAACCAATACTGTAAGCGGCACATTGGGTTGCTCAAGTTCAATGTTGACTCAGCTTCTTTTCTCAGATACCCAATCGTATACGTCGGAATTGCTGCCACTGTTGACTCGACCGACGTGGTGTGTTTCTCGCTAGTCGTTCGGAAAGTTTGTTCTGCGCCTACGGTTTTAGTATGATCCATTCACCAGAGGCATAGCCCAGTACGTTTTTTTTTACCGTCCCTTTCATGACCACTGATTGACTGCAGAGACGTTTGGATTAAGAACCCGGACGGTTCACTTTACATAGGTGAAGTGTGGCCAGGGTACACCGTGAGTTTGAATGCCCTGCGTTTAGCTTTGTTATCCGAGTCCAACGTCTCCGGGTGTTTCCTAACTGGTTCAGCACAAACGTTCCACCGTACTAGATGGAAACCCTGACAAACTGGAGTCGAACTATACCCTTCTCAGGTATGTGGCTTGACATGAACGAAGCAAGTTCCTTCTGCGGATACTCCTGGTGTGTGGCCTGTGTTGTTGAGGTATCTTGGTGATGACGATAACCATAGTGGAACTGGTGAAGATCTGCTCTGACGGGTTGACCGGAAACGGTAGATTTTATTGTACTTCTTGACGCAGAAGGATCTCACATCTCAACCAGTTATAATGCGACAATATGGGGTACCAGCGGAGATATGAAACATCAACCGATTCATGTACGGATTTGACGATGATGGCCACAGTAAAGCGAGGAATAGATGCCAGCCAGGAAGTTGGTGTCGACGTCAACGACCCACCCTATGTGATCGACAATGGTACCTTATTCACAATGCTCTGCATTGGACTCACCAGTGTTTCAGGTTTCGGACCCCTCTTCAACCACACGCTCGCGACGAACGCCACTCACCAGGGTGACTACATAGAGCTTGACGTGCACAACATCTCGCCCTCCGGAGCATACACCCGGAGCAACGCTCCTGTTGATCAGCCGTTCCACCTTCCCTTCTTCGGGAAAGTGGATAGGACACTGGGTGAGTCCCGTTTGATCTCATTCAACTTCGAGGAAATATTCCCAGCTCGGCGACAACTACACTATATCAATACATGTATCTCAGCATCCAGGGTATCCTCCAATTTCAGATTTACCACTCGTAGATTCTGTACGTGCCGTCTTTCATGCGGACAAATTAGTATTTTCTCTTGCTCAAATGACAATACCGATGTAGAGCTATGCAATCGTTGGATGCAACTATCCGCTTTCACGCCATTTTACAGGAAGGTGCGATCCCGCAGGAACCATACAGCTGGCACAGCATCCCGGATGCATCGCGCACCGCTATCGCAGTTCGATACTCTGGTGCGTAGCTTTGACATAGGCGTGTCACCTCGTTGAATGAACTACAAATAACCAGTCGGAACGATAGTACACACTCTTCGCCAATTCCTCCACCAAGGGACTCCCACCCGTCAGGGCTCTGTTCTACGAGTTCCCTGACGAACCCGATTTGTTTGCCATCAATAGACAATGGTTAATTGGCTAGTCACTCCCGTGTTGACCCCAGGCGCACCGACCGTTGACGGTATGCAAGCATTTCCCCCTGATCCGCGTACTGAGTCGGTTGACCTGGACCTCAGGCGTGTTTCCTGGTCGCGGGAACGTCATCTGGCGGGACTCCCGCGCCGTCGTGCAGCCAACTTCGGGAGGTTACACCACACTTGAAGCGCCCATTGGACACATCAATGTACACGTCCGCGACAATGCCGCGCTGTTGTTGCACCAGCATCTCGCGATGACGATCACGGAGACGAGGGCGGGTCCTTGCTCGCTGCTCGTCTCTCTGAACAAAGCGGGTACGACGTATATCGACGGTCCGCCTCCCACACCGAACGGAACGGTAACCTTCCGAGTCATGGACGGCACGCTTGCCATTAGGACCAAGGGGACGTATGTCGTCCAATCCAAGTTGGCCACGATCACTGTTGCGGTCTTGGTGCGGGGCGACGAGTGAACGAGTGGAATCATACTGCTTCGACGGAGGAACTTGTCGTGTACGACTTGGCAATCGATAGCAAGACACGGATGTGTCGTGGGATTTAGGTGGTGAGGTCGGATCGAGGTCGAGCAGTGCTTGAGCATACTAGAATGACGGCGTTCTCGACAACTAACCATCGCCGCTTCGTTCCGTCTGTGGAGTGGGTCGAAAGATTGCAGAAGTATGAGGTAGATGCGAACGAGAATGTGTGCCGGGTGGTGAGTCGCCCGAGTGGTATTTTTTCGACGATCGTTCAATGGACACTCACTTGAACGTAGCCTCGATTTCATGTGCGGTAGCACGGCACATTTAAGGTCAAATGTTTCCACGGCGCCTTCCCCCACGACTCGGACCTGGTAGTAGTAAATGAAGTAACAAATCCTCAGGAACTTGGAGTCCTGTTGGAGGCACATAAACCGCACCCGGATGATAATCAATCGTGAGTTCCGTGCTTGCTGGGATATCGGACGGCCATCGGCCACTGAACGACTGAGGTGTGGGATCATGTCATAGTACACCGCACAAAAAATCTAGATGCTCGCATAAATATAAATTTGGCAACTCAGCATAGCACAATGGACTCGCAGCGTTAGCCACAGTTCGGCAGAGCTGCGAATCTGCGATGTGGTGTGACCTTGTGTGATATCATATCCAGACGTCGTATTCGCAGTAGTTGGATTGAACCCAGGCTCCTTCCCACGGTTCGAGTCCTCAAGGGGCACTGCAACAACCACGCAGACACGATGATCGACCTGCCGACACGTACCATGACACAACACAGTGGGTTCAAGTTTGGGAAGAAGATCGACGAAGCGCTTCCACAGACGGCTGTCCTGATGTACGTCACGTCGTTTGCGTGCATCTGCATTGGTTGGTTATTGCGTACCGACCTCGGTTTTTTTTTTTTTTTTCGCAAGATGCATCACCGTCTGACGTCTTCGAGGATGACGAGCACCATTAAATCCGCTACAAGACCCTCAGCTGGCAGGTCCGCGAGCTTGCTCACTCCACCTCGTATATCCCACTCAACTCGACATAGTTCGTTTCTCTGCTCATGATAGCAGAGATCGTAAGCAACGGAATACTCTCCCTCCCCAATACTCTCGCCGTAGTGGGCATGTCGACTCATTTGTCTTTGACCTATCTCTCACCATCCCAAAGGCATCGTACCAGCTCTCATCCTTGTCGTGTTCTTGGGAAGTGTTTGGTCTTTTCACCGCCAAACTGTTCATAGACTTCAATCTAAACCATCCTAATGTGCACACTATGGGGTTGTCTTCACACTTTCCCCCTTTACCATTCCGCCCCATTCATCAACCCCGCAGGAGACCTGGGATTTATCCTCTTCGGTCCAATCGGCCGTGAAATACTCCTCGCGGGCACAATCATTTTTTCTGTTTCCGTCGCTGTAAGTACATTATTGCAGCCGTCCCCATCTCCATCCATCCAGGCTTGTTCAGGGTGCTGTATTCCTCAGCGGCCAGCAGGCCTTGTCCACACTTTCCGACGGCCGACTGTGTAGCACTTATTTCGTACTAATTTGCCGTGCAATAGCCTTGCTCATTTCACTTCCTCGTACACTGAACCGCTTGATATGGATGGCGCTTCTGAGCGCTGCCACATCGCGGGGATTTTATCCAGGATTGGTGCCGGAACGAACCCATTACCCGGTCGCGTGATCAGTGCCACGATCCCGACCAGCTTTGAAAACGCAATTTGTGTCCATCACCAGTCCTGTGAGTCATCCCTCTTCCCGGAAATCGTTGATGTTGACCGCATCCAAATAGGTATGTGCATATGCGGGTACGTGTCGTCTACGCACGGAAATGCGCAAGCTCATAGTTCACAGGTTATTTCATGTGCGCGACGCGGATAAGCTCACAGCTCAAGCACATTCTGACCACGTTCTTCATGTTGCATTTCGGAGATGAAGCGACCGCAGGATGCTATGAAGGTCCCTCAATACCTTGATTGTCGGATACCTGGTGTTCTGAAAGACGTTGCAGGCTGCATGGTGCTTACAAGGATTTGCGACCGTCTTTTATACCGTATACTGCATCGTCAACTATCTTTATATCGGCAACACCACTCTTTCATTTCCTTGCCCCCCAGATGGGCAAAGGTATGCTTTGGAAATTGGAATCGCGTTCTTCAACGTTATGTTGAGAACCTCCAGGACGTGCTTCTGAAATGCAAAGGGATCAACACCCTACGTCTCGACTATCTAGTTCGGGAACCCTTGCGGATTCGTTGGAGGAATACGTCGTACGTGTTTTTTGTACCTATAGTTTCGCTTTTCGCTGATCCCTCATTAGCGTGCTGGACTCGTCTACGCCGGAGCTCGATATCCTTGTCCGCATCGTGACGACAAGATGAATGCTATCTGCTGAGTAAATCTGCTCCCAGAGTGTTTTTAGAGATACGTTTGGACAATCACTGGCAAGTCGCGGATTCGTGAGCCTGATCTATTTCACTAGTCTGATTTGGATATATGAAAAGTGGAATCGAAGGATCCATTGCAATGCTCACACTACGTATATGACACGCATGCAAAGTTCCTCGCACACCCCGTTGCACGTTCGCTTTACTGCAAGTCGAACGTAGAGCGCTGAGCAGCCACCTCAGTGTTGACGCAGTCAAGATGCAGATCGAGGTGAAGAAAGACAAGAGCTTAATGTGACACCCCACGCAGGCTGGCATCATGTTACTATACTAGTTCACGCTTGGTTTTTTTTTTTTTTTTTTTGTAGTCGATGTATACACTGTATGCAAAGTAAAGTCATGAAAGTATGTGCTGCATGCCAGTAATAGAGGATGCCTATACAGGTTAACCGACTCCGGCTGTCTCGTCTCACATATTTCAGGGATGGCCGGCTCTCACGCAAGACGACTCGGCTGAAACGACACGTTGACTCTACTACCGTGACAACACTCACTGGGCACATTCGGTACTTTCCAATGCTGCTAAATTCAACGCAGTGCGTATGCGGTCGCTCTTTCGACAATGCCGGAGCCTTTACGAGACACAAGAAAACTTGCCAAAGGGGAAAGAGCTATTTGGCGAGTGCCCTCAAGCAGGCCAAAGAAACACATCTCCGCAAGAAACGTCGTGTCGAAGGGACTTTTTTGGAGGAATTGTCTATGGAATCCATGGGTTCGAACGCAGTCGTTGATGGTATGCACAAAGCAATTCATGGTTTTTGATCCGTTCACGACAGGCATTTGCTGCCGCGAACAGTGAATAGTACCGTGACTACAATCAACGCCAGTACATCTTCTGAGACGCAGGTCAATCTAGCGCTGTCGACCGCGAATAATGGTAAAGCGTGTAATCCAGGACTCAATCGAGTACGTACCTCCAATTCTCTTTTTGATTTATCAGCAATGCAGACATATGGTTTGGTTACGGGGGTATAGCTTGAGGATGCCAGTGAAGGCAACTCACTACCACTGTCTCTTCGTCGGGGTCGGAGAACCAACCGTCGACTTCCCATACGTTTCCGGGATGTCCTTCCAGAGCCCTCATTACCCTTACCCCCAAGGGATGCAGCGGCTGAGACCGAACATCCTGCCAACTCAGCCTCCCAGCTTTCTGTTGTTACTCCGGTTCAGTCAATCTCAAGCTCTCTGGAATCGGACTTGGCGAGTACGCCGAACCGTATCCGACTTCCACAGCATGAAGACCGTGCCATCCTCGTCACTCAAAGAAACACATTCGGACTATTCCGTATATATGATCGGAACAGCGTCCCTATCAATGATCCTGAGGATCAGCTTGGAATTGACCCACCTCTTGTACCTCAACCAGGAGTCGCGCCCGATATTCCTGAGCACACCAATGCGGAGAATCCATTCCACCCGTATCCCAACGAGATTTCATGGCTCGTCGGTGACTGGTATTGGAACCAGGGTATCTACAAGTCCAAGTCGGGCTTCGAAAGTCTTCTCAAAATCATTGGAAATGCGGACTTCCGCCCAGAGGACCTCCGTCATACGAATTGGGCTGCGATTAATCGCAATCTTGGTTGCTTAGATGTTAGCACCGCTCTTGGAGCATCCTCGAATCATGGGGGTGAGTTAGACTCACAACACTGGCTACCCGAGGAGGACGGCTGGATGCAGAGGAGCATTACTATTTCTGTCCCGTTCCCCCGACGCTCGCTACACCCTGGTCCAAGGGATTACACCATTACTGATTTTTATCGCCGATCTCTTCTTTCAGTAATCCGCGACAAGCTCTCGGATCCTTCGCGGTGTCAGTCATTTCGGTTTGAGCCGTATCGTTTGCGATGGAAACGTTCAGCTCTGGATGATGACATTGGAATTTACGGTGAACTATTCTACTCGCAAGCCTTCATTACTGCACACCGTGAGTTACAGGATGCGCCTCCAGATTCTACTGGCGCTTGCGCTTTGCCTCGGCGTATCGTTGCGCTGATGTTCTGGTCGGATGCAACACATTTAACTTCATTTGGCGACGCGAAGTTATGGCCCCTATATGTTTACTTCGGGAATGAATCAAAATACCAACGTTGCAGTCCGACTGCGAACCTTTGCTCACACGCAGCCTATTTCCAGACAGTATGTGTTCACAGTTTGTAAAGCTTTCTATCTCATTATCATTTAAACCAGCTACCCGACGACTTCAAAGATTTTCTAATGGAGCATATCGGAGGTGATAAGTCTCCAGGTGACCATCTTCTTGCACATTGCCGTCGGGAGCTCTTTCACGCGCAGTGGAAAGATATACTGGATGATGAATTCCTCCAAGCATATGAACACGGCATGGTATTTATGTGTGGGGATGGCATCAAGAGGCGACTATTCCCTCGCGTTTTTACCTATTCTGCCGACTACCCTGAGAAGTACGTCATACCACTGTTTTGTCTGGGATAACTCAACCTCCTATGCTTCAGGGTACTGATTGCTAGCATCCGCAACTTTGGCGGTTGTCCGTGTCCAAGGTGTCTCATTTCAAAGGAAAAGTTCCAGAATATTGCTACCACAGATGACATGTTACAACGTGATCTCCTATCGCGCCGTGACAGTGAAGACCGGCGTGCCAAGATTATGTCAGCACGACGCTTGATCTACGAGGAACAATATACTGTTAATACTCCTCAAGTTGAGGCACTTCTCAAGCCTGAATCCCTAGTGCCAACAATAGTAAGTGTTCTGATTCTTTCCCTTCGGAATGAGATCAACATTATCCATTCGTGATTTAGAATTCGTTTTCCGAACGGCTAGGCCGAACCGGGTTTAATTTCTTTCTTATGTTGGTAGTTGACTTACTACACGAACTTGAGCTCGGCGTTTGGAAGGCGATTTTCACTCACCTACTTCGCATAATAGATAGTCGGACAGGAACCTTCCTGGCAGAACTTGATCGCCGGTGAGAAAATCACAATTGTTCTGAGTCTTGTTGATTCACCTTGAGAAGCTTTCGTCGGGTACCAACGTTTGGTCGAGATACTATTCGACGTTTTCGGAGGAACGTTTCAGAAACGAAGCAGTTTGCTGCAAGAGATTTCGAAGATGTACTCCAGGTGGGCGACTTTTGCATCGTTTATCCGTGAAACTAGTCATGTTGACGGAACTGGTTGCACAGTGTTCTATTCCTGTTTTTGCAGGGTTACTTCCGGAACCTCACAACACCAAAGTGTTACATTTATTATTCGTCCTTTCTCATTGGCACAGCTTGGCAAAGCTTCGTTTGCACACTGACGATACACTACATATTTTCGACATCGTAACGAAGGATCTAGGAAATTGCATTCGTGATTTTTCGTCCAACACATGTCCCAGCTTCTCAACAAAAGAGTTGCCTCGCGAAGCTCATGCTCGACTGCGACAACAAACGCAACGAAGTCAGGCGAGATCAACCCAGTCGCGGGGAATGACAGCATCTTCTGCCAGCGTAAGTTCTTCCCTTTTGAAACCTTCTTCCATGTACTTTGAATCCTCTGAATTACCGGCGTCAGAGCCACCCGATTCTGGATTATATGATCTGTATTTTTCTTTCATTGCACCACAATTGATGTACGTTAACACGATTGCATCTTGTTTACAGACACGACAACCAAAAGCGCTTAATCTCCAAACATACAAGCTTCACGCCCTCGCGGATTATCCGACACAAATTCGAATGTTCGGCACTACTGACTCCTACTCGACGCAAGCTGTATGTACTTTATCGCAACTATGTGCACGAAATTGACTTTGTGCATGCAGGGAGAACTCGAGCACCGCACGAGTAAAAATCGGTTCACCAGGACGAGTCGGAGATCGTATGTGAGGCAGATGGCGGCCATCGAACGACGGCAAGCTCGCATTCGCCACATTCGCGCAAAGCAGGCTGCGCTCCATCTCGCAGACCCTGTACCCAACCACCCTGATGAACATCACACAATTGGCCAGTCTCAAAATTTTCCGGAAGAGCTTACGAGGTTTGTACAAACTAACCTTGGGGATCCCGCAACTAAGGTAAGTCCTGTCTGTATATGCTTCGTCATCCCTGAACTCATGGGAACCGGCCTAGAATTTTGTTCTCAAACTCAAGGCACATATCTTTCCGCGCATTGCAGCTATCCACCAAGACTCGAGCGCCAATGTAGAGCACGCCGTGCCTCTGAATGAGGAAGATCCTCCCCTCGACGACGCTTTCTTCCATTTAGCGCAACTGAACCATGTACTCTTCAAGGGCAACAAGATTTACCGCCATCGATTACTTCGACTCAACTATACTACTTACGACCTTCAACGTCAATTCGATACCATCAATCCTCGTACCGACAATCAACATATCATGATGCTGTCCAGTCAAGAGTGCAATCGTCACCCGTTTTGTTATGCGCGGGTGCTGGGAATCTTCCACGCCAACGTCATATACACCGGGCCGGGCTCGAAAGACTTTCGATCACATCGGATCGAGTTCTTGTGGGTACGATGGTTTGAAATTTTACAGGACCGTTGTACGACCTTCGGCTGGGACCAGCGCTCTTTGGATAGGGTCAAATTTCTTCCGATGGCCGACGAGGACGCATTCGGGTTTGTGAACCCGGAAGACGTTCTCAGAGCTTGTCATATGATTCCGTCGTTCGCAGACGGCCAGCTTCATCCTGATGGAGTTGGCATGTCTATATGTGCGTGTGATTCAGACGATTGGGAATATTATTACATCAATCGGTAAGGCCGGGTCCTGGGGTTCACGCAAATCACTAACTAAAGGTATCGGTAGCTTTGCCGATCGTGACATGCTTATGCGCTATCACTTTGGACTAGGCATCGGACACACGTATTCGCACGCAGTGGCATCTACGACACGGATTCCATCACCTGCGAGCCAACCACCTCATCCAAGCGAATGCAACGTAGGGGTCGATGCGAGCCACGTCAATGACGTAACAGACTCTCTGGAGTTAGAGCGTAGCGATCTTGAGTCTGAGCTTGCGAATTCGGATGGATCTGACTGCGGCGAGCCAGAGGAGGAGTCTGATGAATCATCGACTGACTCGGGGTCCATTGCGGGAGACTATGCGGATCTGGATGGTGTAGAATTGGATACCGTTAACGAATACGTGTTCTAGGGATTTTACTGTAATAAGTTACTGCTTACAAAACGGAAACTTGTCTGAGATTACATAATTCTCTGACCATGAATCAACACGCTCAAGTTCCTCAAGCTTCTATACGAACTGAGGGCGTATTTTGCTCGTAAGTCCCTGTCCCCCTTCTAGTAATGGAGAGCATTGTTGTGTCTGCTCACCGCTAGTGTATTACCAGGTGAATTCATATATCGATTTTTCTATTCGGCGTCTGTGCCACAGTTTGCGCGGCCACGAGCCAGATCTACTCCTGGAGCCCCCCTCCCCTCCCCTCCCCGATTATGGCCCGATACCCGGGCTTGCTCTGATTCTTATGACTATCTACGCTCAGCTGACGTGACAGCGCATCGATCACACTGGATGTCTTGTTATTTGAAGAGCAAGGGTGTCACCATGAGCATCTACAACAGTAGCGCGGTATGCTCCTTTGAGCGATGTGATGATAGCTCATTCCAGTAATCGTTTAGTCGATCACCGGTTTCACTCACTGCTTGCTCAAAATGTCTTGGCCAAGAAATTCCCCCTCGTGTGTCGAAGGAAGAGGTGGTGGCACGAGTGGTGTCACAAATGGCTTTCGTGCGTCATTTCCATCTCTGACGAACGTTGGTGGTACCAAATCTTCTGCACAGTCCACCGAGAATACCGTCGTGAAGCAGTACGATGATAACAAGCTCATCTCATATGAACTTGTCCCCTTCCTGCTCCAGCACGGTACTCACGGCACTCACGGTGCCTACCACGTCCACTTCGAGCTGCAACCCAATGCCTTCGTGAGTCAGTTTACATCTCTGACGGACGTTGGTGGTACCAAGTCTTCTGCACAGTTCATGTCCACCAAGAATACCGTCGTAGAGCGGTATGGACATGTCCCCTTCCTGCTCAAGCATGGCACCCACGGTGCCTAACACGTCCAATTCGAGCAGCAACCCGATGCCTTCGTGAGTCAGTTTACATGCTCATGCACGTCTTTTCTGATGTGTGTTAGCTATAGTTTAGCTCGTCGAATAGCAGCTATTTTATAGCCAGTACCCCGTCTGAGATCCTTCGCTTTCGTCAACTTATATTCCCAGCCCCTCCACAGGGCGTATTGACAACCCTTCACCAGCGCCTCGCAAGTCTCTCCTGGACCTTCCTCCCCCACTTATCTCTACGTAGATTTCGAGGTGCAATTGGTGCTGATGATAGCAAGCTCATCTCATATGGTCGTGTCCCCTTCCTGCTTCAGCAGGGCAATCACAGTACCACGTCCACTTCGAGCAGCAACCCGATGCCTTCGTGAGTCAGTTTACATGCTCATGCACGTCGTGTCTGATGTGCGTTAGCTATAGTTTAGCTCGTCGAATAGCAGCTATTTTTGTAGTCAGTACCACGTTTGAGATCCTTCGCCTTCGTCAACTTATATTCCCAGCCCTTCCGCAGGGCGTATTGACAACCCTTCACTAGCACCTCACAAGGCTCTCCCGGTCCTGCCTCTCCCACGTAGATTTCAAGGCGCAGCTGGTGCTGATGGTTGACGTGCACTGAACTCGGCGTTTGATAATTAAATGCCTTCGTACGTCGTTTTCATCCCTGAGGGATGTTGGTGGTACCAAGTCTTCTACACAGTTCATGTCCACCAAGAATACCGTCGTCGAGCGGTACCATGATAGCAAGGTCATCTTATATCGACTTGTCCCCTTCCTGGTCCAGCATGGCACCCACGGTGCCTAACACGTCCAATTCGAGCAGCAACCCGATGCCTTCGTGAGTCAGTTTACATGATGATGCACGTCGTTTCTGATGTGTGTTACCTATAGTTTAGCTCGTCGAATAGCAGCTATTTTGTAGTCAGTACCACGTCTGAGATCCTTCGCCTTCGTCAACTTATATTCCCCCTTCCGCAGGGCGTATTGACAACCCTTCACCAGCACCTCACAAGGCTCTCCCGGTCCTGCCTCTCCCACGTAGATTTCGAGGCGCAATTGGTGCTGATGGTTGACGTGCACTAAACTCGGCGTTTGATAATTTAATGCCTTCGTACGTCATTTTGATCTCTGACGGACGTTGGTGGTACCAAGTCTTCTGCACAGTTCATGTCCACCAAGAATACCGTCGTCGAGCGGTACAATGATAGCAAGCTCATCTCATATGGACTTGTCGCCTTCCTGCTCCAGCATGGCACCCACGGTGCCTAACACGTCCAATTCGAGCAGCAACCCGATGCCTTTGTGAGTCAGTTTACATGATGATGCACGTCGTTTCTGATATGCGTTAGCTATAGTTTAGCTCGTCGAATAGCAGCTATTTTGTAGTCAGTACCACGTCTGAGATCCTTCGCCTTCGTCAACTTATATTCCCAGCCCTTCAGTAAGAGGATAAGTACGGTTGATAAGTAACTCTTCCTTTCGTGGGTGCTGAGTCTATTGGAAGGGCATCAGGTAGAAATTAGATGGTTGTTGATCTACTAAAAATAAATAAGTGTAACTTCCTGCATGACCTTGTATCTAGTAGCTAGTCCTATAGTGATTTTTTCTTGCCTCCTTTCTTATTTGTTGTCCTCAATATTAATTTGTGGTCAAACTTGAATGATATGATTGGTAATGGTCATGTATGAGCTGCATTGTCTCAGCATATACATATAGTTCACTGTCATCAAAGGACTCTATTAAGTTCTAAACTGTAAGGAATTGTGCAAGTTGGTCATGCCAAATCCTCCTTTTATCCACAGGCATGCTATCAGATGGGCCTCCAAATCTTTCTGATGTTACTTTCCTGAAGAAGTTATAAACCTCTCCAATGACCTTCTGGATTTGCAAACGCTTCTTTGCTGGACACCAATCTATCACAGTCACTGGCACATCGAGGTTCCGATGCTTATAATCCATGAGTGCAACAATCAACTACAAATGTAAAGTTAGTGCCAACTTCCTCAGGCTTGGAAAGTCTTTAAAAATGTAAAAAGTCACATACCCATCCACATATTGTGGCAGCTGTTCTCAGGCTGACTTTTGAAATAGGAGCACCAAACTTGTCCAAAAATCCAAAGCAATTTTTGTGATTGTTTCTAACAGCTGCAGTTTTGAACACCTCCCGAAATACTTGATTACCAAATGGTGTCTAGAAAATAATCACTTGAATTAGAAGTAGGAAATAAAAATCAATACACTTACTTCTATCTGGTAGGACAAATCCTCATTTTGTATCATTTTATGGAATATGCCATATCCATGTCCATGATCATTCCTGGTCCACATCTCCAATTGATTCAGATTTATAGGTGCAAAAAGCAAGCTGTGTTGCTGGCCATTGACTTCCACAGGTGATTTCACAAGTTGCAAACCACTAGGCCAGACATGCTGAACAAATCTATCAACAACCTTCCTCAACTCCGACAGGAAATAATCGCGGAAAATGGAATCATCAAGGTGGGTGAACACCTTTTGATTTCGGGAAGTTGGATTTTTGATTTCAACTACAAAGTATCATGATATGATGTAATATAGTATGTTAGTTATTTTTATTTAAGTGAATACTAGTGTTACAAACTTACCATGCTCCAAAGGCCATGATCCTGGACTCAACCCAAGCTCTACACATGCCACTGAGTTTTCATGAATAATCTGCTCCAACTTCTCCATTAAAAGATTGTCATTGAGGGTTGTAGAGGTGGCCAATCCTTTTTCACAGACATGGGTCAACACCAGCTCTGCTGCACTCTTGAACAAAACTATCCAATGAGAGGCCTTCACAGCATCTAAATCATTCAACAATACACCTATTAATAATGATATTTATTATTACCATGCTTCTTTGAATAAGACAAAGGCAAAAAAAAACAAGACCTACGGGCATCTCCACAGTAATGTGGAGTATATTGAATTTGATTGGAGTTTGGTTGCTATGATTTAAATGGTAGCTTAGAGGAATGTCATAATATGAAACATAATAAGCTGACTTACATTTGAATTTGTACTCCCATGATCAGTGAAATTTCCTCCATCTGTAAAGTCTCCACCACTGCCTGTAGGATTTCCACCACCTTCAAAGTCTCCACCACTGCCTGTAGGATTTCCACCACCTTCAAAGTCTCCACCACTGCCTGTAGGATTTCCACCACCTTCAAAGTCTCCACCACTGCCTGTAGGATTTCCACCACCTTCAAAGTATCCACCACTGCCTGTAGGATTTCCACCACCTTCAAAGTCTCTACCACCAAAGGCTGTCTCATTAGCCTGATAAGTACCAAGAGGTCCATCCTCTAAATCCCACTGAGTGAAAAAATCACCCATTGAAGTATTGATTTTGTTTATTAATGCATCTGAGTTACCAGCTTGAATGGTACTAGTGACTGAATCTGTTTGATTCCTGTTATTAATTTTAGTGAATGATGCAGATTTGAATATTATATATCTTGATACCAAGTTCTCCAATTCATACTGCCTGCCAGGAGTCTAGAATCTTCTTGTGGAATACCCTGAGAGTGACTTGAAGGCTATCAGAAATTTAATTTTTAAGATATAAATATATGTTTTACCCTGTGGTCACAAGACTTGTATTAGCCATGTTCCAGTCACCTCTATCTGCCTCTAGAGCCCATTGACTTGAGATGTTATCTACAAATCCATTGTGAAGATTCAAGTACATCTTCATCCTGTGGTCACAATACCTGTACTATTCAAAGCCATGTTCCAGCCTGCACCTATACCTGCAACTGGAAATTGACTTGAAATGATATTTAAAAACTAACTATCAAGATTTAAATGCATTTCTTACCTTGTGATATCTGTGTTAGCCATATTCCAGGCATGAGTCACATTTTCCACTGGGAATTGACTTGAAATGTTATTAGAAAATTGATTGTTAAGATACAAGTAAATATCTTACCCTGTTGCCCCAATACCTGTGTTAGCCATGCCCCAGTTACTACCTGAACCTGCCAGATGTCCTTGATTAACTTGTGGAATAATCTGAGATTGACTTCTAATGCCATTATATATCAATTATTGAGACATAAATATATTTCTTACCCTGCTGCCATATCCCACTGACTGCCTGCACTGCCTGCCAGGGGTCCTAGATTAACTTGTGGAATCATCTGAGATTGGCTTGAAATGCCATTAGAATATTAAATGTTGAGACATAAATATATTTCTTACCTTGCTGCCATGTCCCAGTGACTGCCTGCACTGCCTGCCAGAGGTCCTAGATTAACTTGTGGAATCATCTGAGATTGACTTGAAATGCCATTAGAATGTGAAATGTTGAGACATAGATATATTTCTTACCTTGCTGCCATGTCCCAATGACTGCCTGCACTGCCAGTGCCTGCCAGTGGTCCTAGATTAACTTGTGGAATCATCTGAGATTGACTTGAAATGTCATTAGAATATTAATTGTTGAGACATAAATATATTTCTTACCTTGCTGTCATATCCCAGTGACTGCCTGAATTGCCTGCCAGGGGTCCTAGATTTACTTGTGGAATCATCTGAGATTGACTTGAAATGCCATTAGAATATTAAATGTTGAGACATAAATAGAGTTTCTTACCTTGCTGCCATGTCCCAGTGACTGCCTGCACTACCTGCCAAGGGTCCTAGATTAACTTGTGGAATCATCTGAGATTGACTTGAAATGTCATTAGAATATTAATTGTTGAGACATAAATATATTTCTTACCTTGCTGCCATATCCCAGTGACTGCCTGAATTGCCTGCCAGGGGTCCTAGATTTACTTGTGGAATCATCTGAGATTGGCTTGAAATGCCATTAGAATATTAAATGTTGAGACATAAATATATTTCTTACCCTGTCACAATACCTGTGTCAGCCATGTCCCAGTCACCTTCAACTCTACCTGCCAGTGATTGGCTTGAAATGCCAGCAGAAATTTAGTTATTTCATGAGAAAATTAGATTTAAACTTACTCCGAATGCTCTGGCATCCACCCTGACTGAGAAAAATTGGAGTTCCATGATATATCTGAGTCCCTGAGAGACTGCAGCAGTCTCTCAGTTCTAAGATCTAAGTTGCTGGCCCTGGCATTTTGATAGTGATAACCGTGACTTGAATATATTTTCTGAAATTTTATAAAGACATACCTTTGTAAATTACCCCCAGACATGATAGCAGCTTGGGCCCGATGAGATTCCAGGATGCTACTTGCCAGGATCTCACCAGGGCCACTGGCATGTAGATCATCCGCCTGCCCGGGCCACTGAGCAGACCAATACCGTGACTGTGACCCTGGCCCAAGTTCCGAGTCAGAGAAACCATGATGGTCACGGTTTGAAGTTTGATTGAAGTAACGCTGATCTGGATCCATGGTACTACGTTGACCTAGAGACGGACACAGTGGTGAGAGATTGCAATGATGGTGGTTGCAGTGAACGATCAAGTTATCGCACGACGATTGATTTCATCGGCGACGTTCCGATTCCGATTCCGACTCACGTGCTCACACACTCGCCATATCAACCGCGACGCGCCGCAGCCCTAAGGCTATTTGCACATGCTGCGTTCTGCACGGGCGGGTACCTTTCAATCCCAATTTCTTTTCCTTGCCCCCCAGATGGGCAAAGGTATGCTTTGGAATCGCGTTCTTCAACGTTATGTTGAGAACCTCCAGGACGTGCTTCTGAAATGCAAAGGGATCACGCCCTACGTCTCGACTATCTAGTTCGGGAACCCTTGCGGATTCGTTGGAGGAATACGTCGTACGTGTTTTTTGTACCTATAGTTTCGCTTTTCGCTGATTCCTCATTAGCGTGCTGGACTCGTCTACGCCGGAGCTCGATATCCTTGTCCGCATCGTGACGACGAGGTGAATGCTATCTACTGAGTAACTCTGCTCCCAGAGTGTTTTTAGAGATACGTTTGGACGATCAAGTCGCGGATTCGTGAGCCTGATCTATTTCACGAGTCTGATTTGGATATACTACGCCAGTAGTACGCAAGCTGCATCAGGGAGAGGACAGGCCACATGTCAAGGTTACCAAACTCGCCATCGTCCAAGTTCGCCAGGAAGACGGATAAAATCGTCACACGGCCCTCAAGCAAGTGTTGGATGTACGGTCCGGTGGAGGGCAAGGTGATTTCGGCGGACGATTGCAAGGTGCGTATCTTTGCGTACCTTTCTTCATTTGGCCCCCTGGCTTAGTTTTCGATACAAGATGTTTGACGGACGGGTTCATGCAATAACGTCAAGGCTTGGGAATACGAAACCATCGCTTGCAACTATAGTCCATCCTGCGTGTTTCACATTGCGGAGCAGGCGATGAACCACTCAGGTCTCGCTCAGTCTGTCTTCACGGTTTGTTCGCGATGCTTGAGCGCGGGTGACACCCATTTCGCCATCTCGTCGGGAGATTGGGTGCTCGCCCATACAAAGACCGTGTCTCTACTACGAGTTTAAACTTTCCCGCCACAAGGTGGTGTACGAGGGGAAGCCCGATCCGACGAGCGAACAACTCTTCCAAGCGTTCAAGGTGAGACCTTTCTTTCCGTTCCCTTTCTTTTTGTGTCCACTGGATTGCATGATGAGGATAAGGTGCAGACTCATTGCTGACGCGATGGGACCTTTGGAACAGTTGCTCCACGGGCATCCGCAGATCGCAAAGCGCATGTGAACGTGTGGTCCGAAATCGATTATTGCGTGTGATCAGGTGCACCGACACAAGACGGCGATGCGATCTGGCTGGTCTCAAGTCCACGTCTCCAATGTGCGTCCTCTCCGACCTCTTTCAGCGCACGCGTCTGACGTTTCCTATCTATCTTGATGACTTCTTCTAGATGGAAACGGTATTGAAGCTCAAGTTCACCCGAAAGCTATACCACCGCCCCTCGACACTAGCGACGCAGAACTCGTTAAGGCACGTCTGAATTGTTTGCTTTTTCCATCTGGAGCGTCGCGTGTCGTATCGTTCTCAACCAGCAAGCCTCAGGGATCGCACGTTGAGCTTCTTGCGAATTGATGTCTAACTTGTAGCTTTGATGCGTAGCATGCGCTGGGTTGTGGACGTCTGATATACGGCGGCTTCGGCGGAACGGCCGTGCATTGGCACATTTCAACATTCGGTTTGTGCGAAGCTCGGGACGATCTCGCCGGAAGGTGACTCGGAGCAGGTTTGTGAGGGCGTGTGTCTCGGAGATGTACCATCTAACTATCCTCGCAGATATCTACTACTACGTGTGCAACGATGCACGTCTTGATTCAGAATTAACCACTCTTCGCTGCATTTGGAATAAATGCGATGTTCAAAACCTTCCCTCCCTTTAACCTTTAACCCTAATAAAATGTAGCTTATATACTTCCTAATACGCCTGACTTTGTGATCTTCGACGTGTGCACGTGACTTTGGTTGGAATTTCAAAACGGCTTGCAACTGTTGTCGCCCACTGAGTCTGAGCCTGAGACTCTCAAAGAAAAGACTTGAAGACTTGGAAGACTTCTCGACCCTCCCACCCAACGCGCCGACACTCGTCGTCGCCCTATGCCCAACATGTCCGAATGGATGTGGACGCGCTATCGCCCTTCTCGACCTCGCCCGCCCCATTCAACGTGCATTGACACAAACGCGCCAGGACGCGACGACGCATCTCCACATCGACCTGACTTCGACCAATCTGGTTCTCTCTCCCTCTCCCTCTCCCTCTCCCTCTCTTGCGCATGCGCTAAACGCGCTGTCTCGATGACGCGATGGCGACGGCGAGCCGTACTCGTTCCATGCGCATCCCTCCATCTCCCTCTTCCTTTCCCTCCCCCTCTGCTGCGTCCACATCCACGTCCACGATCGCGTCCCCTCCCTTTCCCTCTCTCTCTGCTGTGCACACGTCGACTGATGATCGGACGACCCAAGGATGACAACGGTCGAGACGGGATTCCTCCCGATCCTTGAGTATCTGTCAGTAAACCTCTTTGCTGGTTGCCGATGCTTGCACCTGCTGACCACCATTCAGGAGAATTGGGCTGTTTTCTCTACTCGGCTCTGTTTCTCTCGTCCGCGACGTTTATCGGTGGCCTTGACGATTCCCGAAATAGTCTCACACAATGGCTTTCCGCGACCTCTGATTCATTTCATGCGTCCATAACGTCGCTTAGCTGGCCCAACCGAGTTTGCGTAGCGGCGCGAAAGGGCGGGCGGATGCAGGACATGAGGTAGATGGCACGAGGGATCCCAAAACGCTCCAAGCGGTGGAGTATGTGAGGGAATACATCTAGTTTTTGGCATGTGACTTGACAAGCTTTTCGACGAACATCGGATACTTGGATGGTGAAATGAGTTATACGAAACACATTTTCCCCCCGATCATATCCGTGCTGGTTGGCACACCGCACCGTATCCGATCACGCATACTGGACTCGGATAGTATACCATGACCAAGGTGGTCCCCATTCTTGTCTTCGTGATCGCATGCCTGTGCCACTCTCTCTTTCCATCGTCGTGACGGCAGGTCTTGCTGAACCCAAACTTGAACCCAGACCCAGACCGGGACCGAAAACCGGAATTGCGGAGTCAAATGACCATGGGTATTCAAACCAGGCCTGCAAAGTTATAGCTCATACGAGGATATTAAGGCTGTGCGCAGTGAGCGACGGATGGCACGGTTACGTAGGCCAAGAACTTGCCTCATCCATCTTCCAACTGGGAACCGCTGAAGGACAAGGCCATACATAGGGTTCCCTCTTCGTCTGCAGACTGTTCCTGGGGATGTCCGAGGGTTCGAATCACAGCCGGATTCATGATCGTCAGCTCCATGTTCTATACGCGCAAAGAACAGACGTTGTGGGTTGGATACTGGTGTGAGTACTACGTCTCCTTACTAGCTTACTAGTAGGTCGCTGCGACTTGTGCTCACAGGCAACTAATCTTGATGAATGGGACAGGTATGAGGACGGATTTGGTCCGCGGCACAAATTATCTCCAGTTTCATTAGCTTCAGATCTCTACACATCAAAACGGCAAGGTTCGCTCCCTGGCAATGGTGCGCGCTTTGACTGCAGTCGCATTTGTGGGGGAACTGACAGTTGACAAGGTTGATGGTCATTACAGGGATCATCCCGCTCATTGTGGCAGTGTTTTACTGGTACTTTGGCCTGCTTGACTCGTAACCATGGCTGATCATGCATGTCTTCTGCAGGTTCCTCTTCCCCGACTCTCCTACCAACGCATGGTTCCTCACTCCCAGTGAGCGTGCGACGGCGGTCCAGCGGCTGAAGGTGGGCAACAAGAATAGTGTATCCACCCTCATTCTCGTATTGATTCGACCCTAGGAAAACCAAACGGGGGTGGAGAATAAGCGCCTCAAGAAGGAACAGCGAGTCTTCGTGCCTTCCAATGCCCTCTTTTTGGTGTTGACAAAGGAACGCAGGATGATAGAGGCCCTCCTAGACCCTAAAACATGGCTCTTCGCGCTCTTCTCCGCTCTGGACAACGTCCCCAATTCACTTACGAACCAGCGCCAGATCATTGTCTCGTCCTTTGGGTTTTCTTACCTCAACACGACGACGCTTCTCGGCTGCGTCGACGGGTTGATCGAAATCGTGGCCATCTGGACGGGCGTGACGATCGCAGCCCGGATTCCGAACGGCCGAGCCTACGTCGGCGTGGTATATTTTATCCCGTCGATCGTCGGGGTGTTCTTGCCGTGGAGTAATCAGGTCGGGTTGCTGTTTGGAATTTGGCTCGTCGATATCGCTGTGACTGGATTCGTGCCGTCGTTGTCCTGGTTAACGAGCGTGACCGCGGGACATACCAAGAGGGTCCGATTTTCCACCTTTCTTTTATGGTGTTTGCCTTAATAATATATACAGATCACGACCAACGCTATTATGCTCATGGACTATTGCATCGGAAACGCGGCGGGTCCGTTCATGTGGAAATCTAAGTATAAGCCAAGGTGCGTCACTTCATCTCTTATTTGTTTGCTTTCCCAACCCGAGTCGTCCTCGTATACTGATGGGAACCACATTCCGTAGATCATCATCGGCATCTGCTACGTTTGCTGCGCGTGCTTGTTGTTGATCATCCGGTGGATATTGGCACGAGAGAACGCCCGACGGGACGCCGAGCCTGTCGTGGAGGAAGAGTTCTTCATCGAGAAGGACTCGGAAGACGGTGTGCGTGTACAGGTCAAGGTGGACAAGGTATGATCATCCTACATGGTGGACGTGGGTAGGGGCAAATATTGATTGTATTGACGCAATCCATTCCCACACAGGAATTCATGGATTTGACTGATCAACAGAATCGCGGCTTCAGATACGTGCTCTGACATGGACTACTAAGTATACGACACTGGTAGGATGCCGGTCGCCGGTCGGAGAAGGCTGACAGCACTTGTAATACGACCATTTAAGATTGAATAGGTCGGGACATTTCGAGTCGAACATGAGTATAGCACCCCCGTTACCAGATCATGATTAATTGTTGTGTCATTGGATGCCAAGGTCCTGCGGATGGCCCTTCGTATCACATTTATCCAGATATGGATATCATTAAGACTAGCCAATGATCCATGCGCTCGCATCTGTTTACTCGAAGTAACCAGCTGGGGAGTGAGGGCCCGGACGAAACTGCTATCAGTTAAATAAAGCGGACAAGCACCCTTTCCCCCGAAGCGATACCCTTTTCGATCTGCATTTCTGAAGAGTCCAATCGCTTGGCTCCATTCCCTCCTTTGAAGACATAATCGCTTCTGGTTCGGCAGGACAGAGTTGTCCTACTACTTACTAAGTACAGACCCCATGTTGCAGACAAATTCAAAGTGGGGTGATCATGAATGTGAGCCACTGGTTT
>JBBPOK010000441.1:0-25394 GCA_038091415.1 Leccinum variicolor
CGCTCAGAATCAGCGTCGGTCCGATGACGCTGATTTCACGCGTCCCTTGAATCAGCGTCACGGCCGGTTATTTTGCACACATCAGCGTCTCAGACGCTCTGAATTAGTCGATTTACTTTTTGCAGTGAAAGGGATCCCACATCCTGTTACGAGCGGGCGGAGACACTAGAGTTAGCCTATATTATCAGCGACTCAATGTCGGACAACATCGAAAATGGTTCGGAAGCAGCTGCGGAAAAGGTATTAATTACTCTCTTTGATTTGGTCCCTTTTGACTAATATCATTTGTCTTAAGGCTAATTGGGCGAGTACTGCGGAGACGATCTTAGAGCTCTTCGGGGGGTTCTCGCTTCGTGAATTGCTCGGAAAAGAAAACGCTCAAAGTCCCTTGAATGCATTCATGGCTTCATGTCAAGTCCACCGGATGTTTGACTCGCTGGAACTCTGGTTGGTGCCGGCTCAGGTACGTCTGTTGCATCTCAACTTAACTACTTCTTCCTTGAAGTAAATTATTAACAGGACCAGGATCAACAACTCTTGCCTGACACTTATGATGTGAAATCCATTATTAGCTCTGAATATTTCCCTAGAATAGGCCAAGGGTTGAAGTCAAGAATAACATTTGAAGCTCGTGAGGTTGACTTAGGACAAGACCGTCCCACCTCCCAATCCTCGTCTTCTTGCTGCTCATGCTGCATGTGCGCAGATTGCACAGATGTCAGGAGCAGTAGAATACATAAACGAGTTCTTCCGGGATGATGGCGAGATCTCAGTAATGACTCAGCCGGGTGCTGCATATGAGCTGACTCGAGCTCTGAGGAGGGCAAAGCTTGTCGTGACAACAGTTTAATGGTGCATCAGGAACTAGCATGGCTGTATGTACAGAAGCTCTTGATTGGGAGTGCACTGCGGATCGCGTTGGCACCCGAGAGGGGCCCGGCTACCTTTCTTCCCCTTACTAGGACGCTGCCCTCGCTGGGCAATCTACCCGCCACAGGAGTACGTTCAAGGAAACTTCTTTCACCCAGTTGAGTGACGTAGTTGATGTTGTAGCTTGATGGGCCCTTTAGAGACGCAGTCGGCATATTTATCTTTCTTGGGTCCATGAGCTCGTGCTCATACTGCGTGTCTACGCGCGTCGCGGTGCGCTGATTAGTGATTGATTCAACTGGTTCGATGGCAAGTTATTTTCCACAATGGCAGTGAGTCAGTTATGCAATTATGTAATCCATACAGAGCTGTATAAGCACCTCCTCAGAAAGGCTTACGCACTGGCAACATCCCTTGATACAGCACCACACATTCATCGCCGCTATACCACTCAGCTTTGTTAAGATGCAAATTTTCGTCAAGACATTGACCGGCAAGACTATCACTCTTGAGGTGGAGTCATCGGACACCATTGACAATGTCAAGGCCAAGATCCAGGATAAGGAGGGGTAAGTACATCCGCTTTGTATCTCTGATCGTGTCTCACGTCCCACAGTATCCCTCCAGACCAGCAGCGTTTGATCTTTGCTGGAAAGCAGCTCGAGGACGGTCGTACTCTGTCGGACTACAATATCCAAAAGGAGTCCACCCTCCACCTTGTGCTCCGCCTACGTGGCGGTATGCAGATTTTCGTCAAGACCTTGACCGGCAAGACTATCACTCTTGAGGTAGAGTCATCGGACACTATCGACAATGTCAAGGCCAAGATTCAGGATAAGGAGGGGTAAGTATCTAAATACCCGCATTGTATCTCCGATCTGACATCCCGCAGTATTCCTCCCGACCAGCAACGTCTGATCTTTGCTGGAAAGCAGCTCGAGGACGGTCGTACTTTGTCGGACTACAATATCCAGAAGGAATCCACTCTGCACTTGGTGCTTCGCCTGCGGGGTGGTATGCAGATTTCGTCAAGACCTTGACCGGCAAGACTATCACTCTCGAGGTAGAGTCATCAGACACCATCGACAATGTCAAGGCCAAGATTCAGGATAAGGAGGGGTAAGTATCTAAATACCCGCATTATCTCCGATCTGACGTCCCACAGTATTCCTCCCGATCAGCAACGTCTGATCTTTGCTGGAAAACAGCTCGAGGACGGTCGTACTCTGTCGGACTACAATATCCAGAAGGAGTCCACCCTGCACTTGGTTCTTCGCCGCGGGGTGGTATGCAGATCTTTGTCAAGACCCTCACGGGCAAGACCATCACGTTGGAGGTTGAATCTTCCGACACGATCGACAACGTAAAGGCGAAGATCCAAGACAAGGAAGGCATCCCCCCTGACCAGCAACGTCTCATCTTTGCTGGCAAACAGCTCGAGGATGGACGTACTCTCTCGGATTACAACATCCAGAAGGAAAGCACGTTGCACCTTGGTAAGTTGGTTAGCTGTTCTTCGAGGATAGCACAATAACGTTCTGCTCTTCAGTCCTTCGTCTGCGTGGTGGTTGTTGAGTGTGTGGAACTGGACGACTTTAGTGTATTGTTTTGTATCAATCAATCAGTGAAATTTTGATGTGGACTTTGATTGCGGGAAGCCAACGCGAGGAGATTCCCGAAATGTCACGTGATTCAACTCCAAAGCGCGTTTTCGTGCGCGTTGCGGTAACAACACGACGCGACTTTCGACGATGAGCTCGTCTGAAGCCGAGAATTTCGACCTCGACAACATCTCCGGCACAGAAAGTGACGACTATGAGTCTCCCCCACCAAAGAAGACAGTCAGTGTTTCTCTCTCAAACGTGTGTGTCGTGCTCAACATCTTGCCACTCCTCCCCCTTAGGCCAAAGCTCCAACCAAGAAAGCTGCCCCAAAGCCTGCTGCTGCAAAGGCAGCCAAGTCCGCTCCAAAACCGAAGGCTGCTCCAAAGAAGAAAGCTCTCGCAACAAAGGACGACAACGCCAACGAAAGTGCCTCAGAGCTCGATCAGGATGTCGCGAACTCCTCGGATGACGAGCGACCCGTAGCTCCTACGAAAAACGGAAAGAAGAAAACCGCTTCTGAAACATATACAAAGGTGCGCATTCTCGCGTCTTTCCTACGCATACTTACGCTGACCTCGAACTAGTTGACGCAACTCGAGCACATTCTTAAACGACCCGATTCGTACATCGGGAGCGTGGAGACCGTCACTCAGATGATGTGGACGTACGATTCCGAAAACAAGCGCGTCGTACATCGTGAAATCAAGTTTGTCCCGGGCTTCTTCAAAATCGTAGACGAAATCCTCGTCAATGCGGCGGATAACAAGGCATGTATGCTGCTTCGTGCTGCGTGTCACTTCACCTAACCATCTTCCAGATCAATGATCAAAGCATGGACACGCTCAAAGTCAGCATTGACGTGGACGAAGGGACGATATCCGTCTACAACAACGGTCGCGGCATACCCATAGAGATGCACAGCAAAGAAAAAATGTATATTCCGGAGCTCATCTTTGGCCACTTGCTTTCGTCTTCCAACTATGACGATGACGAGAAGAAGTTGACGGGTGGTCGTAACGGCTACGGCGCCAAGCTGGCCAACATTTACTCGCACGAATTCACTATCGACACCGCCGACAAGAACTCGAGTCAGAAGTACAAGCAAACGTGGACGAATAATATGAGCAAATGTGGGGCCGCCAAGATCACGAAGAATAGCAGAGGGGAGGAATATACCAAGGTCACCTTCAGACCAGACTTGAAGCGCTTTGGAATGGAGCGTATCGACGAGGACACGCTGTCTCTCCTCAAGAGGCGTGTGTATGATATGGCTGGTACGATCAAGGATGTCAAGGTCTATCTGAACGAGGAACGGTTGAAGATCAAGAACTTCAAGCAGTACGTGGAAATGTATCTTGAATCCGCCGCGGCCGAGGCAGCCGCAGCTTCCGGAGGTGCTGCACAAACGAAACCGACTATGATCTACGAGCAAATCAACCCGCGTTGGGAAGTCGCATTTGCCGTCTCGGAAGGGAGTTTCCAACAGGTCTCCTTCGCCAACTCGATTGCGACGACTAAAGGTGGCACCCATGTAATGCTCATGGCCGACCAGATGGCAAAGAATCTCATCACTGCCATCGAGAAGAAGAACAAGGCTGCGAAAGTCAAGCCTGCTCAGATCAAGAATCACATGTGGATTTTCGTGAACGCCCTCATCGAGAACCCTACCTTTGACAGTCAGACGAAGGAGACACTCACGTTGACCGCGTCCAAGTTTGGTTCGAAGCCCCTTCTGTCCGAGGAATTTATGAAGAAAGGTTAGTCTGAATGAATGCGTTCGTTATCCCAAAGCTTATATGGTGTCTACCAGTTTTGAAAACTTCCATCATTGAGCACGTGCTAAATTGGGCAAAGTTCAAGGCAGACCAGCAGATCAAGAAGACCGATGGCACGAAGCGTAACCGGTGAGCATTCGTCATCTATACGTTGTTTTCGCCCTAACCTCCAATGCAGCCTCACCGGCATGACCAAGCTAGCTGACGCCAACAATGCTGGAACAAAGAACGCTAATCAGTGTACTCTCATCTTGACGGAAGGTGACTCGGCCAAGGCTCTCGCGGTTGCTGGTCTTGGAGTTGTCGGACGCGATAACTTTGGTGTATTTCCGTTGCGTGGCAAGTTGCTCAACGTGCGAGAAGCCAAGCATGACCAGATCATGAAGAACGAAGAAATCCAAAACGTGAAGAAGATCATGGGTCTGCAACATAACAAAGAATATACGAACGTCACCAGTTTGCGATACGGTCGGCTGATGATTATGACGGATCAGGTTAGGGTCTAATTTTCTTACCCAATTCTGTGCTGACTTCGAAGTGATCTGATAAGGATCATGATGGTTCCCACATCAAGGGCCTTCTTATCAATTTCTTGGACCACTTTTACCCGTCGTTGCTCAAGATCCCCAACTTCCTCGTCGAATTCGTGACACCCATTGTGCGGGTAACGAAAGGAAAGCAACGAATTGATTTCTTCACAATACCCGAGTATGAGCAGTGGCTCGAGACAACGCCAGATGCCCAGAGGTGGGACTCGAAGTACTACAAGGTTCGTTGCTGCTGTGCAACCGTCGCTGGTACTCGGTTCACGGAATAGTATGACAGGGTCTCGGGACAAGCAGCGATGCCGACGCCCGTTACTACTTCGGTAATATGGCGAAGCACATGATTCCATTTGCCTCTACCCAAGAAGGCGATAAAGAACTCATCGACCTCGCTTTCAGCAAAAAAAAGGCTGATGATCGAAAAGAGTGGCTGCGGCAGTTCAAGGTAAGCCAACATCCTCAAGTATCGACTTTGTCTGAGTCACCTGCAGCCTGGCACATATCTGGACCATAACATGGATGAGATTTCATTCTCAGATTTCATCAACAGGGAGTTGATCTTGTTCTCAATGGCCGACAACATTCGGTCCATACCATCGATGTCGGACGGTCTTAAACCGGGTCAACGAAAGGTCATATGGGGTTGCTTCAAGCGCAAGCTCAAGAAAGAGATCAAAGTCGCGCAACTCGTCGGTTATATCTCTGAAGTTGCAGCTTACCATCACGGTGAAGCCTCGTTGACCATGACCATCGTCAACCTCGCTCAGGATTATGTCGGCTCGAACAATATGAACCTGCTGCTGCCGAATGGTCAGTACGGAACGCGCGATATGGGCGGGAAGGATCACGCCTCGGCGAGGTACATCTTCACCGAGTTGGCACCTTTGACGAGGACTGTGTTCCATCCGGACGATGGGCCGCTGTTGACCTATCTGAAGGAAGACAACGACTGGATCGAGCCAGAGTACTATATGCCTGTCATTCCGATGGTGCTCGTGAACGGTGCAGAGGGTATAGGAACAGGTGAGGACAACCGCTTGAACATAGTTGGCGCAGTTGCTAAATGTAGTTTGGTAGGTTGGAGTACCACCATCCCATGTTACAATCCAGCGGATATTGTCTTCAATCTACGGCAGCTGATGGCTGGCAAAGAGATGACTCCGATGCTCCCTTGGTGGCGAGGCTTCAAAGGCACGATCAGGAAGGTGGGCGAACACAAGTACGATGTCATCGGTGTCGTGCGCAAGTTGAACGATACGACCGTCGAAATCACTGAGTTGCCGATTCACAAGTGGACGCAGACATACAAGGCTGACTTGGAAGCCATGATCGGTGAGAAGGGGGACGGCGTTATCAAGGTATGGTGCCCTGTCCGCCTGCAGATGTGCACGATTCGCTGAGCAATCATGATATGCAGGACTACAAAGAACACCACGATAACGTCAACATCCACTTTGTCATCACGATGGGCGCAAAGGAACTCGAGAAGGCGGAAGAGCAAGGCTTGATCGAGTTCTTCAAACTGACGGGAAAAATCAACACGAGCAACATGATCTGTTTCAACTTTGACGGCAAGATTCAGAAGTACTCTTCGGCGGAAGAGATGGTTGAAGAGTTCTACCCCAAGCGTCTGGCGTGCTATCAAAAGCGAAAGGTACGTATCAGATTATTTGGATTTTCTTGGGAGTTGACGGGAATGGGGGTGACAGGATTTCATGGCCAACGAGCTGCAGTTACAGTTTGAGAAGCTCTCCAACCAGGCGCGTTTCGTCCAGATGATTATCGAGAAGCAGCTGGTCGTGTCGAACCGCAAGAAAGCGGACATTATGGCCGAGTTGCGCAAACTCAGTTTCCGCCCGTTCCCCAAGGTGTCCAAGGCCAAGGCAGCCGGCGAGACGGAGGACGTCGTGAACGCCGACGAGGAAGAACAAGAGGCAGGGGATGTCCCTGGTGCAACGGATTACGACTATCTATTGGGCATGCCTATTTGGAGTTTGACCAAGGAAAAGGTACGCTCGCTAGTGTATGTGTCGGTTCATGGTGTCTAATCTAGGTAACGCGTAGATCGAGAGACTCTTGCAACAAGCCGCGGACAAGGAGACAGAGCTGCTCGCACTACTCGATCGCACGCCTGACTCGTTGTGGAACGAGGATCTGGACAACTTTTTGAAGGAATGGGAGGTGAGTGTGGATCAGGCTATTGTTCCGCCCACCTCGTGAATCATGTTACAGAAATCATGCCAAGATTTCGATAACAAGACGTTGCTCGATGCCAATGGGAAAAAGATCAAGAAGAAGCAGGCGACGCTGAAACACCGGAAGTCGCTCACCGGACGCAAAGCATTTGGAGAGGACGATTCCGAGGACGATTTCAAACCTATCAAGGCCGCGGCCAAAAAGAAAGCGGAGCCGAAACCAAAGGCTGTTGTCGCGGGGCCCTCGAAACATGAGAGTGATGACGAGAAACCCGCACCGGCGCCAAAGAAGGCACCTGTCAAGAAGGTGCCTGCCAAAGTCAAGTCCGAGTCGGAAATTGAGGTTTCAGATGTGCCTGTGATGAAGAAGGTGGCAACGAAGAGAGCTATCAAGGTATTGGACTCGGACTCGGACATTGAGATGTTGGATTCGCCTATCGTGCCAGCAAAAGGCAAGGGGAAGGCCAAGGCTGTGGCCGAGGAAGCACCGAAACGCAAGTCGTAAGTGTCTTGTCTTTTGTTGCAGGCATTGTCTGACACGGTGATACAAGGCCTTTGGACGAGAGTGATGACGAGATGTACATCCGACCTGCCGCAAAGAAGACGAAGACGACGCAGGCTGCGGTGACTGATTTCTTTGACAAGACAGGGTCATCAGACGCGACAAAGGCCACGACGCGAAAGCCCTCGGGGAGCAAGCCTGCTGCGGCGAAGAAACCGCCAGCGAAGAAGGCGGTGGTGGATAGCGACTCGGACTTGGACGAGTTGGCAATGAGCGAGGTGGCAGAGACGCGAACGGCTGCGCCGGCGCGTGCTGCGCGAGGCAAGGCAAAGAAGTACATTGAGATCGAGTCAGACAGCGAGGAGGAGGAGGTGTATTAGTAATTCATTTTTGTCTTTGGCACGTGGATGATACAAGCGAGCTTTGTTTGCTTTTTTGGCTTTTCTTGTTCGTTGGCGCCTTTTTTTTTTGCCTCGACGCGTTCTTTTTGAATTTGAATGGCGTCGCAGATTCTCTTTGGCGAGTCGGCGAGTCTCCCCCGTCTGACAATGCAGCAGCAGCCCTTTGACGGCAGACAGCCCATGTTCTCACCGGGCCTCCCGACATCACTCCAGCAGGGATTCCACCCTCCGCCTTTCCACCTCGCGCCCCACCCCCTCCAGACACCCATGCAGTCCTTTTTTCCACCAGCTCACCCGGCTTACCAGCACCACAAGGGTCACGCCAGCATCGCTCACTTTCCCGCCTTTCCACCCCTGACCGCAATTCCCATGACGCCTCTCGGCCAAGGTTTTCCTATTGTACCTCCGCCTTTCGGGCAGCCGTTCGTTCCAAGAAGCAGACGCGCTCCCAGTATGAGCATCGGAGGTCCGCCAAAGGCAGCCTTGGGAGGTCCCGGTCGAAAGCATAGCCCGCTCCCACCGGCTCCACCGGCACTACCTGCAGCAAAGGGGAAGAAGGTCGTCGTCAACTTGCCTGTCGAAACGATAGCCAGCTCAGAGGGTGATCCACCTCGTCGGCCGCCTTGGGCGCGTACGCCCATGCCTACCACCAGCTGCGAAGAGCCCATGGTCATGCCCCAAGAACCGGCCACTGCGGAACCATATCCACCGGACAGCTGGCGGTACCACATACCCGACACTGTCGACGTGTTTTTGCCCGGAAAGGTACGCGACTTGTGTTTTAATTGCGCGTTTCGTTCGAGCCGTTTTATCCTGCCAGGTTGCTTGGGACGAGATGAAGCAGCGGGTCATTGAAGAAAAGCTGGAGAAGTTGGGCGTCGAACGAGGTACTGGCAGTGTAGTTCCTCTGCACGCACCGCATGCCCGTGCTGCTTCGGTGAGTGCCTCGTTGGTTTGGCATGCACGCGCGTGCTCATATCGTCCGTTTTCCCGCAGATTTCATCCCCTGCAGATCCCTCGCTGCTCTATTTCAAACTGAACAAGCTCCAGCAGTCCCAGAACGCGTCCGCTGCGAATTCCTCGGCGGGTTCACCGCGACAGACGTTCGACCTCTCGCCCTCGCCTGGCGCCCAGGTTCCTCCTAGACTGCAAGCAAGGCACGGACACAGTCTCTCGTTTGCACACCCCGCTGCACTTCCTCCGTCCTACTACAATCCCACCGCGGCTTTCAATCCCTTTGGTCCAACCGCTGTTCTGGGCTCTGATTCCATCGAGCAGGACTTCGAAGTTCGTATATCGTCTCCCATCGACGGGATTCATGCGCCGCAGGGCCGCGTACCCGTTTCGATGCAGTCCCTTGCTCCTCGGCCTAGCGTTAGTCGAGGAAGCAGCCGCCCGGACTTTGTCCGCGGGTTTGGCCTCGATATTCCAGAAGAGGAGGAGCCACAAGAGGACGTGCCGCTCCCTGATACGGACGTCGAACGGAGGTCTCCAAATAACGAAGACAGTCTTGGTCTCGTTCTTGCCCCCAGCCAGCCGCCGTCCGAACCCGATGATGTTCCTCCGATAGTGCCGAGCACGCACCATTCGAGACACGTTTCGAAGTTGTCGCACACTCTTTCGTTGCGATCTGTTGGCGGCATCCATGACATCGTGTCAGAGCAAGTGGATATGGTGCCAATCAGGAGTCCGGCAGGCAATCCGACTATCGACGATTTGGATGAAGAGGCCGTTGACGAGTGGACGGGATCCGAGGACGTCCGCTTTGACTCGGACGACGAGGTAGGCTGTTCAATCTTCGGTACTTGATTTTCGTGTATGTTGACGTCACTTAGGAGAGCATTGGTGAATGGTCCAACCCTTCGGACGAGGAACGTGCACGCCAGGAACGAATGCAGCGTCGTTTGCTTCGCCAGAGGAAACAAGAGATAGAGACTCCGAGGCGCTTGCCCAACTTCCCTGCTCCCCCGATCAACATATTCGGCTTGCGTGTTCGCCGCGACTACGATCTAGTCTCGAACCCAAGTGAAGATGGGATGCATGCGGAGCAGAGGGCAGCGTTCCTTGGGGTGGATCCTGTCGAGTTTACCCTTGGCCCATCTTCGACTTCCACCCCGGGACGTCGACCTCTCCCACCTCTCCCACATTCGAGAGATCCTTCTTCACATCTGTCTGCGCCTGACCCACTGCTATCACATTCACGCTCTGGTTCTGACGCCGCTCTCGTCGAGCAATATATTGTGCCTCTTGCCCCGCCCCCGTTCAGCGCACTCAATCCGCATGCAAAGCCATTCGAGTTTGGATCTAAACGGGAATCAAGTTCAAGAGGATCTTTCGACGTCCCTCCTCCGCCACCAGCACCGACGTTGTTGGCTCACAGTCGCGTGTCCTCGTTTGGCAAACCGCTCAACGCGGCAGCGCAGGAATTCAAGCCAGCTGGATTTACCTTCCGTCCCCCTCCGGGTGTCCCACAGCTCCCCTTCCCTGTCTCACCTGCCTCGCGTCCCCTTCCTGTTCCGCCTGTTCCACCTGTCAAACCCTCGCCAATGCGTGCCCAACAGGGCAGGGAGAAGAGACAACGGCGCGGCTCGCGTACTGCGTCCACCGATGGAGACGACGACAGCGGTAAAGAAAATATGGCATCGTTCCGGTTTCCACCCGCGGATGAAACGCATCACAGCATTCGCCACACTGCACCCAGTTCACCGAGGAAGTCGGGGCCCCAAGATTTACATGCGAGTAATGGTGGCCCATTGCAACCCCTTACTTTCTCCGGCTTCCCGAGCGGCTCGATGCGTCGTATCGGAGAACTCGAAGGGCTGGAGCTGGTCGAAAGAGACTTGCCCGATCCCGATAACTATGCCGAAGAACCAAGGGCCGATGAAGACTCTCTTCCCGCAGTGGCTGTCACGAAGCCGAGACGCGCACCTATCCCCCTGGACTTTAAGAATCCTCCTTCGACCAACACTGTTCCCGCCGGCGTATTCAAAGCCCTCGTCGGAGACGAAAAGACACGGCGAACCGTTCGCTCGCGACTCAGCTCGCGCGAAATTTTCGAACACTCGCAACGTCCTTCCCTCGACGACTTTGCAGTGCCAGCCATCGCCATGTCTGTTGCAAACAGGTCCCGGTCGCGCCTCGTCACAGATCCTGGCTTCCACCGGGAGTGCTTCGACTCACCCGATATCTTTACTCCTGCGATCAAGCGCCGTTCGTCGTTGCCTGCCATGCACAGCGCGCACAACTCGTCGCTCTCCAATGTGTCAATACCCGCCATCAACCTCGCGAAGCGTCTCGAGGCACAAGCACTCGAGGACAAGATTGAGATGTTGTTGGATGAGAAATTCCGGTTGATTCATTCAGAAATCGTCGAGTCCCGCGGTTCTGCTCCAGCATCCATCAGTCCTACCACAGAGAACGCGATCACGGAAGTCGTTGCCCTATTCCGGACGCAACTCCAAGAGTCCGCGGCGAGGGGAATGGATGACAGTCAGATGGATGCGCGTGGCGAGCTAGACCTCGAGCTCATCCGAGATGTCGTGCAGAGAGGTCATTCTGAAAACCTTTTACTCTTGCAAACGGAACTCCGCGAGGCCCTCTCTCGCATCGAGCAGACTCAGACGATACCTTCAGCGTCGAACAATACGGAACTCGTTCCGATCGTCGACCAGATTAGTCATCGCAATCTACAGGTCATCCTCAACTCTCTTGGCCAACTCTCGAGCAAGATTGACACGCGACCATTAGCGGAGCAATATGAAAGGAACGAGTTCATCGAGGAGATCCTGACTGCTCTCAGCCCGCACCTGAAGGCTTTGCATCCGGAAGAGGTTGATTACGACGTGCTCACCGCCAGACTTAGTCAGGCTGTCAAGCCGAATATTGAACAGCTCATCGATCTCGCTGCCGACAAGCGCGAGACGGCAGGGCTTATTGTGGAGAGTCTCATACCTTTGCTACCTTCGCCGTCATCTCTGGAGACGGATACGATCATTGCCCAGATCACCTCCGAAGTGCGTCGCGTCATCGCGCCGATTGACGCGCACGAGATCAAGGAGCAGGTCGCTGACCTCGTCGTTGAGCGTCTGGACTCTCGTCTTGCCAACCGCGACAAAGCGTTCAACGTGGACTTAGTCTCGAGCAAGGTCGCCGAGGGCGTGCTTGAAGGGTTACAGTCTATCAATGATGTCGCGCCCAAACTGGACACGTTGGCGGCGTCTCAAGCCTCTCTTTCGACCAAGAACGAAGATCTCGCTGCAAAGCACGTTGACTTGGTTACTCTTTTGTCCGACCTTTCTTCTCAGCTCGAGGGTATCAAGCATGCTGTCGAAGCTGGTCAACCGATTTTAGCCGAGTCGGCACCGTCAACAAGTTCGGAGAAGAGTGAAGCAATTCTCTCTACTCTCCACCTGCTCCAGAGCACTGTCGAAGGCGTCGCGAACGGTCAGAATTCGATTCTCGCACAAAAGGAAGATCTCACTGCGCTGCAAAACGCATTGCACCAAGTCCTCACCGAGCGTCTGAATGCCCTTCCCGAGTCGCTCACTGCCGCTGTAACCGTGCTGCAAAACGCGCACGCCGAGTTTTCAGTCTCGCGTGATGCTTCCAAGTGCGATGCGGAGGAGATACGCAAACTGAAAGCGACGAACAACGAACTCCAGGTACAGCTTGCGAAAGCACGTGGAGCGCATGGTCAGGTCCGCGTTGAGAAGGAAAACTTGATAGAGCGGCTTAGGGATGATGAGAACGACCGCGACAGCCTGCGCACGCGTGTGGACGAGCTACAGGCTGTGATAAACACCCATGCTTCCCAGGTCTCGGCGGTGGAGCATCGCAATTCGGAACTCGAGGATGCGCTTGCGCAGAGTTTGGCGAGATTGAAGACGTCGGATGTAGTTGCTCAGTCGAACCAAGAGCGTATTGCTGAGCTGGAGAAGGAGAACAAGGACGCCGTTGCCGATCAGCAGGTGACCAAGGCTCAGGTGCGCATTTTTCCCATTCCTGGTGTCGGTGCAACGAGGTGAACTGGAATCTGTAGTTGAACGAACTGCAAATCCAAGTCAAGATGGCGGAACGCGAGAAAGAGCTTACGGCGCAATCGCTTGGGCTTCTACGGCAAGAGCACGAGTCTCTCATTGCTCAACAGAGTCACTGGGACGATCTCCGTCGGGTCACCGAGCAAATTGAGACCCTAGCGACTTTCAGGCCGCAAGCCGACGAAGAGGAGCTCAGGGAACTGCGGCGTGTGCGCGACCAGCAGCGGCAACTCGAGTCTGACTACTCGACTCTCCAGAAACGGGTACGCGACCATGAGCTTCGGGCTACCAACAGCGAGCGTGCTGCGAGCGCTGCGAAGCAAAGCCTCATCCAAGCGCAACAACGCGCGAGTGAATGGGAGAGACGCACAAGGGAGTACGAGATTGAGTTGGAGACGACGAGGAACAAGCTGGACGAGGTGGAGCAGGTATACGTGCAGCTAGACGCCGATTACTCGCTCACCAAACTGCAACTTGAAGAGAAGGAAGCGGAGGACCGCTTGATCAAGGTAACTTTTACACGCCGTCTTCATATGAATATGAGAAGTGACCGGCTGATGCAATGCACCCGCACAGGATCGCGAAAATAAACTCCGTGATCACGTTTCCGGCCTCGAGGCCAAAGTGGCACGTCTGGAAGCAGAACTTAACAAATCAAAGGTCCAGACTCTGCGCCCCAAGAACACGTCGCCACCACGGCCTGATTCGCGTGCAAGTACTATCTTTGGTGTTAACCGCTCACGTACCCCCATTGGGCGTGCCAACGGAACTCCGGTTGAGCGCAGTGATACCCCTCCGCAGTCCTCCTCCGTCTGGGATTCCATGCATGCCCCACCGAAGCAGCGGTATCCGAACGTAGGAGCTGCGGCGCCGTTCGTTAGAAAAGCGGCTCCGACGCCATCGTACCGACCGCCGCCGTCGGTCGCATCTACTTATAGAGCGGGATCCGCCGTTGCATCGCCTACGCCCAGCACTGTCTCCCTCACTCCGACCGTGGACGAAGACGGATGGTGGTCATAAGGCGCACGCACATTTTCGGGCGAGATACGCCTGTACGATTCAGACTTTATAACCCTCACGACCCGTTTTTGGGCAACTTATAACCGACAATCGGTGGATATACATACCGTTATTACACACATATATCCTTGATGTAATGGTCTTTTTTTTTGGTTTTCCATTTTTGGTTAGCTGTTTCTCTTTTTTTTTTTGCATGCATTTCTCACTTTCGTTGCTTCGATTTGATTGTCTGTCGACGTTATGCATACCTGTCTCTCCTGCTATTAATTGTTCGGCATCTCTCAGCCCTTCACACCACGACATTTTCCCCACTGGAAGGCCACTTTATATACCCTCTGAATCAATTGTTGCTACAAGGTACAGATCCAATGGATGCATTAGTTGTGTGAAATCGTGTGGGGTTAACCGGAGCAAAAACTTGGGGGTGGTAGGGGACATCCAAGATGAGCACGGTGAAAAGAGATCGAGGGATATCGGGATTGTTGTAGCATATGACAAAAAAATTGCGCAAACAAAAAAAAGAGAAAGAAAAGAAAGCAAGAGTGTATGCGCGTTTATGCACTGGGCCATATCCAAGTTTCTACGGCAAGTATTGCTGCATCTGAGTTATCTTGTGGAATACTAAGAGGAACGCGTCAACGAGAAGAAAAAAAGGCGGGAATCCGAGGTGTTGGGAGATGATCGCGATGATCGCGAGCCAAAGACTCACCTCAGCTTGGGATACCACCTCCCGTCTCGGAGTTCAAAGAATCTAGGAACGAACACCTCTCCGCTCTCGTCTCGCCGACGGCGGAGATCGCGTTGGGCGTCCTCGACTGCCGTCTTCGCTCGCGTAGCCGCTTCCATGTCCCTGGCCTCGATCGCCTGCGTAACTTTGTACCACAATCTAAAAATGCCTTCGTTTAAATGAAATCGAATTGGGGGGAAGGAAAAAGGGTCTGGACCCGCCGATAAGTTGGCGATCGGCGTAACGTACCGTCTAGATTCATAAGGTTCCTGCTCGTCTTCCGGCGCGACGCGCTTGGGCGCGATGTTCTGACCATCTTTGGAAACATCAAAGAGCACTCGTCTATTTCCGTTCTATTTCTCGCGAGAAGACGTCAATGCGATTCATCATACACGCGGGCGTGAAGACACGAACTTGGGTGCTCTTGAATTCCATCACGTGGCTCCATCTTCCCGAGATTTCGCCAATGTCGCAGGCTGTTTTACGAACGCGTCCTACAATCGCGTTGTACGTGCCAGAAAAGAAACCCTTTTGCCCAAAATCAGGGGTGAAAGTGACGTGCAGGGAAAGGGGGACTGACCTTGGTCTTGAATTCGAGATCGCAAGACAGTCTGTGTCGCTCGTTCTTGACAGCGCAGGTATCACCGAGCTCCAAAACCATCTTGCCAAACAATATACCGCGCGCGTACATGTTGGGCATGGTGACGACATACTCTACGCGGGGGAATCAGGATAGTCACGTGCATGGAGTTACTGATCATGATGAAACGCCTACCTCCGTCGTCGGGCTGGCCCAAGAGCGTTATGCGATTCTCGCCCTCCATCGTCGTCGATACGCTGTTTCCCAGAAACTTGGACTTGGGTCTCAGTTCGCCTACGATGCTGATACGGTTCTCGGGCGATATGTAGAAGAATGCAGAGACCGGAGGGTGGTGTGATACTGCGTACGCGTGCGATGAGATCTAGTCCGCGACGATAGGGCGATACACAAGGGGGGTGGAGGGGGGGACCTGCCTTGTTCTGCGACGTAGAAACCGCGCGTGTGATTGGGGTATTCATACCGGCAGCGGAAGAATTCGCCGAGTACGGGGTTGTATCTGTGAGAGACGCGTTGAGCGCTAATGCAGCCTGTCAACAGGGCAAGGACGCACGGTTTCTTGACGCCCTTTGGCTTGAGGTGCCACCCTGCGAGGTAGTACTGCAGTACGCGGATGAATCTTTCGTCCGAGTCTGCGCAGTTCTCCGCGCTGGCAGGGTTTGGTCGGGGGACGAGATGACGAGGAAGGTGGTCTTAGGGTACGCTGGTGATGACATAAGGAAGAGAGGAAAGCCCTTACCCAAAGATGAGGTCTGGGTGGGACATGAAGTCCGTGATGCGCTCGAGCATACTGCGCGGCTCGAGGACGAACGTCGGGAACGTCACCTTGGAGAGGTCCATGCCTACTCTAGAAACGGAGGGGATCTCAGCCAGGGAAAGAGGGAGCGCCGGTGGATGGATGGAAGCGCGTACCTGAGTTGGGATATCAGGGAGGTGATGATGGAGCCCTCATTATCGTCTCTATCCGAGTCCGAGTCGGCAAAGCGCAGCATTGACAGTGAAGCGATGAGGGGTAACGGATGAGAAGGAGGAGGGGGAGGGGGAGGGGGAGGGTGAAGCTGAGGACGCACAGGATTGAAGTATCGTCAGGCTCGGTGTCCTCTGGTGCCCTATCTTCCACGGAGAGGCCTCGTGCCCTACGGATATGGGAGCCAGCCTGGCTGAAAATGCCCATCATGGTCGCTAGTCAATCGGTGAGGGTAAAAAAAAAGAGTGAAACTGCGCTGCTACGGCGAGGCGTGCCTGCTACGGACGGTCGTAGTGCTGTGTCGAGTCACCGCTGGCAACACCACAAATTCAATCGACCTCAGGCGCAAAGCTTATTCGCATCCGAAACTCGTCTCTATACAACAACTACCAGCTCAATCAAACACGATCTTTGTCGCACTGCCCCCGACATCTTCCCTAAAGAACGCCCCATACGAACCGTGCGTCTTCTTCTTGATCGTCATCGGGAACTTGTCGCCAAGTCTGTCCGCCATCTCGTCGAAATGAGAGTCCCGGAGAACCCGAGCCAGTTCCCCAGCCAGTGTTCGCTCGTGTTTCTCACCAGTAAAGAACGTGATCGACTTTCCACTCCGTCCACCTCGACCTGCAAACGCATAAGTCGATGCAGGAAGATAGAACCGTGATATGGTGGCTTACCAGTTCTTCCAATCCGGTGGATGTAATCCTCGATGGTCAGTGGGAAGGTGTAATTAATGACAGCTCCAACGTTGGGAATATCCAATCCTCGGGCCGCCACATCCGTCGCCACCAACAGCCCTGTTTCGCCCGTCTTGAACTTCTCTAGAGCCTCCATGCGAGCAGACTGCGACATGTCACCGTGCAGCGCACCAACGGTATATCCTTGCTGGCGAAGCATTGATTCAACCCGCGATGCCTCCTTTTTATACAGGGCAAACACAAGAATGCGAGCCTCATCAGAGCCCTTCTTGGACATTTTCTTGTGCGAAAGCATCTTCAGCGTCTTGGTTAGACGAGAGCTAGAGATTTATGAGCACGGTATGTTGGCAGTGCGAAACTAGTGTACGCACTCTTTTTCCCGAGGATCGTCAAACACTTCTACAGTTTGTTCGACACGACTGTTGGCCGTCAGATCATCACTGCCCACAGTGACCCGGACAGGATCCTGCTGGAACGTGCTTGCGAGCCTCCGCACGGCTTCCGGCCATGTCGCGCTGACTGGTAGATTGTTACGAGCATGTCTACATAATTGACAAGAGCACGCACACATCATAGTCTGCCGACCGGCTCCTTGCATTGTATGCGAGATGATCGTTCTAATGTCATTCTCGAACCCTTTATCAAGCATCCTATCAGCCTCGTCCAGAACCAAGTAGTTGACTCTGATGGACTTGAGACAGATATATAGCTGAATAGAAATGAAAGCCCACCTCGACAGGTCGCACACGCCGTCGTTGACTAGGTCCAATATCCTTCCGGGCGTCCCGACCACGATCCTCGTCACTTTTCCGTCCTTGTCCCCATTCTTGAGTGCCTTGATCTGCGGTGCCTTGTCGACGCCTCCAAAGACGGCGACGCTGGCAATGTTGAAGGGAGCACCGAGCGTTGACAGGGCGTCGTGGGTCTGCAGCGCGAGCTCACGTGTCGGGGCTACCACGAGGACCGAGACAAAATTGGCAGATTGTGATTTCGATTTTTTCGATTTTTTCAATGTCACGGTGTCTGGCGAAGATGCAGAAACAAGCCGGGCGAGGGCGGGTATGCCGAACGCTAACGTCTTGCCACTGAGATTGCGCAATCGGTTAATGTGCGACAACAGTCACTCTATAACATACCTTCCAGTTTCGGCGATACCGACTACATCGTGTCCCTGCAATGCCGGGGGCCATGCGCAGGCCTGAATGGGAGTGGGTTCCTTGAAATCTTTGAAAGCCGTCATGAGATGCTCCGGGACCTGAAGCTGGTCAAAGGAGATGACAGGAATGACGGGAGGAAGAGAGGGGGGCGTATGAATGGTGATAGAATGCTTGGCAAGGAAGGCGGAAGCATCGACGGACTCGGTGGGTGCGACGGCTATCTGGACGGTAGGTGTATCCTCCGACAAAGCAGGTGGTAGATCAGATTCGACGAGTTTCTTATCTCGTTTCCCTTTTTTGTGCTTTTTGGGTTGACTGGGTTCGTCGGTGTTGGTGTCTCTTGCTTCGTCATGGTGGTTGCGCTTGTGGTCCTTTTTGCTGTCTACTGGGGTATCTGGCGACTGCGCGTCTGATTGGGAGATCACAACACTTGTACTGGGGATCGAGGTGGGACCTACCAAGATTCATCACTGCTTGTTCTATTGCTTCGTCACGAGATTTCTTGTCTCGTTTCTCCTTTTTCTGTTTCTTGGGCTGACTAGATTCGTCGGCGTTGGCATCTCCTTCATCATGCTGCTTGCGCTTGCGGTCCTTTTTGATCTTTACCGTGGTATCTAGTTGAGGCTGCTGTATTGTGTCCACTGCTGCTGCCGCGGTATCCTCTTTCAAGGACTTTTTCTTTTTGGGTCTTTCTGCAGAGCCGTCCTTGTCTACACGAGATCAAACGCGAGCATGACGACTACTCACCTGCAACCTGGCTGGATTCATCACCTCGTCGCTTTTTCTTTTTTTCAGCTGACTTGTTCGCGCTGGTCAATGAGCCTCATTCGGTGAAATAAAGGGGACGGACCTCTTTCTGTCTTTTTCTTCTGCAAGTTTCTCGATGACTCGTCAAGCTCGTCTCTTGACATTATCGTGAGCGAGTGTTGGCGTGCTATTGAGTGATATGAGTCACGTGCCCATATGAAATAGGGGTAATGCGGCATCGAGACCAAAGTTGAATGTCCGAACTACTCCGATTAAGTTCCGACCGCCTCGTTATATGGGGTGCCGAGCGGCAACCCCTGGAATCTACCCCTTGCCGAGCTCGGCTCCCGTCCGGGGCGGAATGTTGGAAAAACATTCGAGCTGATTATTGTCTCAATCACCCCTGATAATCTGTTGTACTGGTGAGTGTTCCAAGGGCGTGTACGCAGGGGAAATTTTATTGTGGTGTACATAGACAAAATGTAACTTGGTCATATCTAAAGGAAAAAAAACACCTTGATGATGATGACGATGAGCAAGAGATGGTGACGAGGGAGCCAAAGCGATTTGATGAAGGTGAAGACGAGGACGATCGAGGGCAAAGGCGAGGCAGCGACGTACAGCGACTGTTGCGCGTTCTCAGCGGAATGAAAGCGCACAACAATCGCTGCCAGTGCATGTCGTGGAATCTGGATAAGCAAGGATAATGGGCCAGGATGATGGCATCCAGGCGTGCAAGCGTGCGCATGCACGTATCACGAGTAAGGGGACGGCGAAACTTGTGAGGGTGACCGAGCGTCGCGAGCGAGGACGTGGAAGGTGGGAGAGTGCGTGTCACCTGCGTACATGAACTGGACGTACCAACGGCGACGTTGTTAAAGAGGCAGAACCCCTCCCCGCAGGGATAGCCTGGCGGTCTAATTGCTACAAACACACGTTCACGCGTGTGCGAGGTCTGAAGCGCGACAGGGATAAGTATAAACGGGACTGACGTATAAATCAAGGGGTGGAATACAGTACCCTCTGGAATCTCCGTCCCGGCTAATCCGATTTCACTTGCCATTGCTTTCAGAGTCTCAGTTGATTTCCTTTCCCTTCTTCCTGATGTTTGTCTGCTGTCGCGTGCCCACGAGATCAAGTTTCCACGATAGACGTCCGGTCGATGTCACCGTAGATGTACTTGACGACAGCATGATCATGATCAAGAAGAGAGACGCAGGCGGTTGTTCTTCGGATCGTAACCAAATCTGTACGAAGTGGAGAACTTGAATTATTCGAGTTCGGGTCCGTGGCAGTAGGTGTGATGACCTGCGCGCAACGCTTCTGCTGCCGGAACAGACGGGAGTTTGAGTATCTGAGTCTTCGTTGCAGACTCTACTTCTTCCATACGCGAAAAGTAGCAGCGAGCCCCAGTTTGACGGCATGGAAGCGTCGTGGACATTCGAAGATGTCCAAGGTGTCACGGGTACGTATGATTGAACGGTGTTTAAGGCAATGGCGTAAGCTTCAGTGTGATAGATCGACACGGGTGGATTGATTGGCGTTTGTCGTCACGATTAAAAATCACTCTGAGCGCCGTGAGCACGGAAAAATGGGAGCAGATGGACAGTCCGAAAACGATCGACGGTTGCCTCCTCGATGTCACATACGGGGGGCCTTTACACGATAGCGGAGAATGGCAGGCAACGGCGAGCTATGTATCCTCCGTCGAATCTGCCTGTGTCGCCTTCTTCTGCGGCTTCTCCCTAGACGAACCACCCCGACCAGTTCAAAACACATTTTCGTCCTCGTCCTCCTCGTGACCAAGTACATCAAGCGTGGGATGCTTTTTGTAATCTGGACTTTCGTCTTCCGAGTGCTCGTCGGTTTTGCTTTTAGTCTTGCTGATGCGAATCGTTTTGATACGACCAGCGTAACCACGACCAGAGTCATCGTCTAGCTCTGAGGTGCTGCCATTGCCATCGGAATCGCATTGAGACACTGATGAGCGCGCGTTTGTGGAAGGTTCGTGGAGGGGACGGAAGAGATGCGACACCGTTTGAGTGGATCATCGCGAGAGTTCGTCTACGCGAGAACGTTGTAGCACAAATAATGACAAATATGTATGTACCGCAACCCCTGACATCATGGCATCAGGATTCTGCATCATGGCATCATCATGTTCAGAAGGCAATAACGTTGCAGTTCTTGCTGTGGACCTCGTTCATTCTACCAGAAATGTGCACAGCAACTCTGCAACTGGCTGTCTTCGATATAAAGCTGCTGCTGCAGAACACCCGTCACTCAGAACTTGCCCGCAATGATTACATTCCTCCGTGTTCTCAGACACCACTTCCTACACATGTGTATGAATATACTTAACCAATTTTTTACCCCTGCTTCTCCCCTCCAACCACCACCCGACTCGCATTCGCATTCATCACCTACCAATGAATGCGAACATCTCTTTGTAACACGTGCGTAGCAATCTCGCTGGCATACTGGAGACATCGCAAACACACCTAAGCTGTTCAGTCATACGTGCCACGAATGTTGCATCCGGCCTTCGTCGCATGCCAGCAGGCTTCCATGTCATTGTGGAAGTCGATGGAAGGACCATACAAACATCCAACAAACCTGTGTCGACAGCGAAGGACGCCGTAGAATGGGATGAAGAAATCCTCTTGTGCGTCATCCCTTGCCGAATCTCTGCTCCTGTCATTCAATAGCTGCCAAAGGCCATCAAATCAATCATCTCCTATCTCGTTCAGTGTCTACGCATCGTTCGAGCTTGGACCGAGGCTAGGAAACGGAGATTTGCTCCGTCGATTCAAGAGTACCGTAGGAAAAGTGTTCCATCATCAGAATGAACACCTTCAGTGTGAGCAACTCCTTAGTCTACCACACCATCTTTGACATCCTCTCGTAGTCACCGACTTTACAGCGCAGAAGGATGATATATCACCGTCGTGTTCGTCCCTTCGCATCATCACGGAGCAACGCATTTGTGGTACGAGTGAATCATGTCCCAAACTCGACGTAAGCAGATTGTTCATGGCGCTGTAGTCATTTTCTGAACTGATGGCAGCAGCTACCGGAGTTGCGCGAAATGAACGCGCTGGAACAGCTCACTGACGAGGGACATCGTGCTCTCCTCCGTTACCGCCAGAAGCATGACCAAATAGATCTAGACTCAGCCGTCCAGACTTTCCAGCGTGTTCAGGAGATTTGCCCGATAGATGACCTTAAGCGCTCAGCCGTTCTGTTCAATTTGGCCAATGTCAAGTTCATCGACTGCCAGGCCAACAATCGGTACCTTGACCTAGATGTGCCAATTGGATTGTATCGGGATGCTCTACGACTTCGGAGCACAAATCGTCCGGATCATTGCACAACGGTGCTGGAACTTGGTCTTGCGCTACTTGCGCGCTTCCAGAGGCGAGGGTTCGAGTTCGACAGAGAAGAAGCAAAGGATTTACTGGCAGGAGTGATAGAGGTCTCGGCGGCAGAAAGTTATACACACCGAGCAGGGCTGTTCGTATTGCAAATGGCCAAGGATTCAGTATCGGTGGAGGCAGGAGACGGTGGATCGTCACCGGTGGAGCAAGAAAATGGCGACGATGTCATACAGAGGGCGCGGGACCGGCTACAGAACATGTCGTACTGGAATCCTGACCGACCTACGCTCATCTGTGGCCTTGGGATGCTGTTATCTCATCGGTTCGCACGCAATGGCGTGCTTGGTGATATACACGAGGCAATTTGGATGCTCGAGTCTGCCGTGGATCTTTGGCGAGGCTATAGTCATCATGACATGCCATCCCTGCTGAACAACCTCGGGAACTCGTTATTTCGTCGCTTTGAGCGTCTCGGGGACCTCGCGGATCTAAACAGGTCATTCTCGATGTTTGAGGAGGCTGTCTGTCTGACACCCGACGGCCATCCAAACAAGCCAGCTTGCTTGAACAACCTCGGGAACTCATTATTGAGTCGCTTTGAGCGTCTCGGGGACCTCGTGGATATGGACAGGTCGATCTCGAAGTTTGAGGAGGCTATCTGTCTATCACCCGACGGCCATCCAGACAAGCCAAGTCAGTTGAACAACCTCGGGAACTCATTATCGAGTCGCTTTGAGCGTCTCGGGGACCTCGCGGATCTAAACAGGTTGATATCGATGAGAGAGGAGGCTGTCTGTCTGTCACCCGACGGCCATCCAGACAAGCTAGCTTGCTTGAACAATGAACAACCTCGGGAACTCGTTATTGAATCGCTTTTGGCGTCTCGGGGACCTCGCGGATCTAAACAGGTCCATTTCCATGAGGGAGGAGGCAATAAACATCACTCCTGATGGACATCCCGACAAACCAAACCTATTGATTGGCCTTGGGCAGACATTCAATATCCGTTTTACGCACTCTCATGATTATTCTGATCTCTCCGCTGCCACTCTCAATTGTTCAATTGCCACTCGTGCTTCCATCGGTCCTGCTTCCGTCCGCTTTCGTGCCTCTTGCGCCTGGATTTCCTGTGCACAACTTCAAGGAAATACCACTGCTCTCCTTGATGCATGTGCTTCTTCTCTCGACCTTCTCCCACAGTTAGCATGGCTTGGGCTCCCAGTCACCGAGCGTCATCGTCTACTCGTTGAAGCAGCTCGTGTCACACGTGACTCAGTTGCCGCCGCTCTTGAAGCTGGTCATCCTGAACTAGCTGTCGAGTGGCTTGAGCAAGGGCGTTCCATTGTCTGGAATCAGTTCCTACAGCTTCGTACTCCAGTTGATGACCTGGCTCACGCACGACCATCCTGCCCTTGCTTGTCAGTTCCGGCAAATCTCGCAGGAACTAGAACATGCTACTAGTATTCGTGACAATGTGACATTCTGCGAGCCAGCACATATTTCAGTCGCTGACACTCGATTGCTCGAGAAAGACATCCAAAGACATCATGATCTTGCACTTGGACGGGAGAATCTCCTCCTTCAGATACGATCCTTGCCAGGTTTCGACAGATTCTTGCTTTCGAAGACAATCAAGCAGCTTGCTGCCTTGGCATGCTCCGGACCAGTCGTTTACCTCACAGCCAGCAAAGAAAGATGTGATGCACTGATCGTTATGTTGGAGTCGGAGAGTGTCATCCACGTCCCCCTTCCTGGAATTAGCTATGTTCATATGGAAGTCTTGCGAAGAGTGCTCCGCGCGATGCTCAAGCGGCATTATCTTGTTTTATCCCGTGATGCTCTGTACGAACTCGTCCCCTCTGAAGATATGGGCCACTCGAGAGATTTTCTCGATTTCTTACTAGATGGAGAATTCACTGATGGTCGTGAAGGAGCGCCAGTGACGAAGCCACAAGGATCTGAAGAATATACTCCGAACGAGTTGTGCCAGATCATCTTGAAACACCTTTGGATGTATGTTGTAAACCCCGTTCTTCAGGAACTCGGCTTTTTGGTAAGTCATTGTTATCATGTCGATCCATTCCGACTCAAGAGTTACTTTTTCTCAGAGTCCGCCATCTGGCACTGATAAAATGACTCGTATTTTCTGGTGTCCGACTGGTCCTTTTTCCTTTTTGCCCATACACGCTGCCGGCCTCTATGACACACCCGAGGCGGGCACCAAACTTTCCGATTTTGCTATATCTTCCTATTTGCCGACTTTGAGCCTGAGTTCGCTTGCATCGTCACCTCAGAACACCTTGGACAGTGACTCTTCCAAACTTCGCTTTCTTACCGTCCCTCAGCCACTGACAGATGGACTCCATAAACTGTCTGGGGTGAAGCACGAGATCGATTCCATCAAAGAATTATCCAACAAATCCCATTTTGTAAACTTCCAGAACTCCGATGGCACTGTCGAGGACGTCACGGAGAAGTTGAAGAATACCGACTGGGTCCATTTTGCATGTCACGGAATACAGGATCCCGAGAAACCGCTCGATAGTGGGCTATGCCTCGCCAACCATCATCGCTTGAAGCTCTCGGACATCATGCAGTTATCGCGCCCACAAGGTGGACTTGCATTCCTTTCTGCCTGCCAGACTGCGCAAGGAGACGCGTCGTTGTCGGAAGAATCCGTTCATCTTGCAGCTGGGATGCTCCTTGCCGGGTATGGTAGTGTCATCGGGACGATGTGGTCGATAATGGACAAGGACGCACCAAAGGTGGCGAGGGACGTGTACGAGCACCTCTTTCGAGATGCTAGCCGGGCTCCCGACAGTACGGAGGCGGCAATAGCACTGCACTGCGCCGTTCAGAAACTTTGCGACTCTGGGGCTTCCTTCACTTCTTGGGTTCCTTTCAAGTTCATTCACTTTGGTAGATGACCCTTGGTCGAAAACACCCTTGTCACCACTTTTGGGAGGCCCCGATGAGCACTCAGGCCGGTTTCTGCGCCAAATTAAGAACCCTTTAAGGTGTTTCCTCTGCAAAATATACTTTATTAGATACATATGTGGGTAATTGGACCTCGTTTGAGGCTCCTAGTGGCATCCGAGGCTCCCACGAGGCTCCGCATTGGAAATCTGACATCCCGCTGAGGCTCAGCAAGACATCTGGATCCTCTGATGAGGCT
>JBBPOK010000442.1:0-25259 GCA_038091415.1 Leccinum variicolor
TTTCCGCAGCTAGCGCGATCCCGACTTCAAGTTTCGGGTACACGCACCTGCAAGGTTCCTCGCAGCTCACCATACCCGGCAACTCGGGCTCCCGTCCTGGGCCGGAGAGCGCTTTGCGCTTCGCCCGACCACTCTCTCAGCCCGCCCACTCTCAGCCTACTGCCACCCTCTCCTCGTAGCACACGGAGCGACATCCAAAGAGCAAGCGACCGCCCGCAACTTGGACCTGCGACGCGTCATTGCCAACGCGGGGTCGCTCTTTGCCGGCCCATCCGGATTCCGTAGAAAGGATTGAGTCGGCGAACGGCGACAGAGATCCAGTTCCGTTATGCGCCGTGTCCAAGTTATTCTCCGCCCGTACGTTGAACGACACCATGATAATCATCAGTTTGACCTATCCATCATCCGAGCTGTTCCGGAATGGGATACCAGTGCGTTACTGTGCAACGTGCAACTATCCCTGATGTGGCCGCAGTGATCTGATATTTTGAAGTACAAATTGTGGGCTTCTCATTATATAAAGGTGACTTTTCACCGCCAGTCCTTGTCACTCCTCTAAAATGCGATTCATAACCATAAACATATTTTCAATCGTTGCTCTGGTCAATGCGAATCCTATACCAAACTGGAACGCGGGCGGCGTGGCCATACCGCTCAGCAGACACTCTTCCTCTAACAAAAGCATAAATATCCGAGACGCAATCAGATCTCATGGTATATCGGTCGAGGAGTACGTAGAATGAACCATTACATCTTGACTACTCAAGCTTTTGTTAGTAAGATCCTTAGTGGCCTGGATAATTACGAGATGAACACGGGGACGATGCATCCTTTCGCGGTGAAACGGAGTGGGTCCGGACACAGAAAGCGTGGCGCTAGCGTCCCGCTGACAAATTATCAAAATATCATGTGGAGTGTCGAGATTTCGATTGGCACTCCTGCCAAGACCCTTAGCGGTAAATTCTCCTTGTATCTTTCCTGATGTATGTTTACCCAGATCTACGTCACAGTCCACATCGACACTGGTGCAGCGTAGGTACTTTCTTTTAGTTCATACAGCTGTTTTTGTTCAAGTCACTGGCAACACAGCGATATGTGGGTGCTACAGACCGGCTGTAGTGGGATTTCTGCAGATCGCGACCTCTGGGATCCCAAAGCATCCCAATCATCTAAGAAAGGGGAGCCATTTCAGTTCCAATATACAGAGGGAACCATCGTCACAGGTGATCGATATACAGATACTGTAACCATTGCTGGATTCACTGTATGTTTGTATCACTTGTAACCATGTCCATTGAATTCTGACACCAAGCTAGGCAGACCCTCAGACATTTGGTTCTGTAACATCGTACACTCCTCACTGGCAGTTACCGGACAATGGAAATTCAGACGGTTTATTGGGATTGGCCTTCCCATCCGTCTCGGAGTTTCGTGCTTATCCGCTGCTTGCATCGCTTTTCACGCAAGGGAAGGTAATCAATCCGACAATCTCGTTGAAACTCACTTCTTCTGGGGCCGAGATGTACGTCGGTGGAGTAAACAGTAGGCTCTACCACGGTAACATTGCATATACACGCGTAACAAATTCTGTGAGTTAAATGGTAGGTGAGAGTGGATGTTACTGACATTGGAATTTATGTAGGGATTCTGGCAGGCCTCCATGGACGACGTTCGTGTTAATGATAATAAAATCCTCAAAAATGTACCTGTTATCTTCGACACTGGTGCAAACTACATCTTCGGAGATTGGAACCAGGTTTCAGAATTGTACGGCCCCCTTGGCGGTATCCTCGATGAATATAAAGGCTATGGTTTCTATTACCGTGAGTTCTGCTTGCGTTCGGTACCTTTCTCTCACCGACAGCCTGCAGTACCGTGTGACTTTTTTCCAAGAGTGAGCTTTACCTTCGGCGGCAAGACATTCAAAATCTCTCCCGAAGCTCTAGTCCATCGAATTATTGAAGAAGGTTCTCCCAGATGTTTCGGTGCCATTGTCGCCCGGCGCTTGCCTACACGTGAGACTTCATAGCCCATCGCCTCCTGTACCCAATTTGCGGCGCTCGTTCTGACTATCTGGCCTAGCATGTTGGAGCATTGGGATCCCTTTCTTACAGGGTGTATACAGCGTGTTCGATTACAATGCTCTACAGGTCGGATTTGCGAAGCTTGCTTGAATCATCGCGGATGTTCCCGGTACACTCTATGTTTATGAATTTGATCTATTTAATCATTAATAGAAGAGTTCATGGTAAAAAAAAATTGGATCCGGGATGGATTCCCGTCCTTCTGGGGTCGTTAGACTACCGACTGTCGTAGTAGGCTGTAATGCGACTTGCTGAGAGGTTGGTGGTACGGACGAGCCAGGCTGTCGAAAACGTACCAGGCGGGAGTCCATGACACCGCCAACGCCCCTCCTGGCCGTCTTTAAAACCTTTGTCATCCAACTGACTGCTCGTATCTCTACTTTCATTCACCCATTCCCCGCTCTGGCTCTCTACCTCAAACAGCCGGGGCTGAGCTGGCTATTATTAATTTTGTTTGTCCAGCGAAGTCCATGAAAATGAAGTCCTGCACGACAAATGTTTTAGTGGTGCTTGCTACTTCATCATTTTTATGATTGTCGGGAAAATAGTGGGACATTGTATTCTATAGAGTAGAATGTACACCCTCCACCTAGTGTATAGTTCTAAAATTCCATCACCTTTCTAACCTCCCGATTCCAGGACATTCTTTATCGGTCTCGGCTCTCGTCTGCCTCTGTGGATACATTTGCACGGTCAAAGTCAAAAACCTCAATCAACCTATACTTTGCCACGGGATTCGATCGGAGGCATATCCGCCCCGAATACGGATCATAGTCCAGGACCTTGCGTGAGGTCGGAAACCGCATGATAGAAGGGTAATCCTTGATCACTGTCCTGCCAAGTCCGGGGTCGTCGTGATCTCTGTGATCGTCGGGGTCGCTACCAACACCACCATTGCCGCGTATGTCGCATTCGACCATATCGATCTCAGTTGAGCTTGCGTTAAACGTGTAAAACGCGCGACCTGTGCCTTTGATAGAGGGGCGAGGGAACAGCGAAATGAAGAACGGGAACGAACCGAGCAGTCGGAAGGTGATTGAACCGAGCTCGTCGTGGTGCGCGTGCCCACGAGTGGCACCAAGGCGGAGGACGCCGTACTTTGAAAGAGCGTAGCGAGGACGTGAGGGTTCGAATGCATCCACTCCGATAATTATGAGCACGTCTTGCGTGGACGCGTCTATGACGTGGTGAAGGAGTGCTTTATCGGGTATGACAATGCCGGGTATCATACCGCGGTGGGAGGCGTTGAGAGGCGTCGACGGAGGAATGGAACGTGAATGGGGGTCGGTGTGGGGAAGCGCAAATGCCTGAACGTGCGTGTAGTACCCGTCGGTATTTGTGTAAAACGACCCAGCTAAGAGTACGTGTGTCGAGGTCGAGATGCTCGTAGGCCCGGCGATATCTTCGATGTCCGTCAAATTTGTAATCTTTGCGATTGAGGTCAGCTCTGGGTAAAATGGAACGTGTGAATCGGCGAGTCTACCTCGGGAGTGTCCCACATTTGGGTACAGGAAGGAAGGAGGAAGCGTGTGCGCGTATGCACGTCCAAGGCGACAAGGTGAGGAGCGATCCGGGCACCAAGGACTGGCACTCCACCTCGAATAACAAGAATACGAGGACCAAGATCAACGATGTCGACGAAGAATGTTCTGTGTTCGAATTGGTAAAGAAGATCCAGAGTCAGTTCGGGTGGCTCCGCCACTTTCAGTGAGTAAATCGAACTAAGAGATGGTGAGTGGGATGTTTCAATCACGCTAAGTGGTCAAACGTACGTTGTTGGAAAGCCCATCTGAGTTACCTCGTTCACGACTGCGCATGCAAAAGGCTGACCTTCGACATCAATGGCAGAAACACAATGAAACGACCGTAAGGTTGTGTCTGTTGGTCTGTAAACGATGCTCGCCCCCGAGTTGCTATCAAGTGCATCCAGGTCCAGGTCGTAACAACGTATTTCTTCTTTGAAAGCAACGAGGAGGAAATGACCAAATACCAAGCTGGCGCCAAGATCCACGCCTGTATATCGAATTTCTCTTACTTTGCACGCCAGGGATTCCTTTCGCGCACCAGAAACATGGCAGCAGATATTCCTATCCACACGAAAACCGAGGACGAGTGCATTTTCCAGGTAATGTACGGACTGAGACGGGAAGGGGCCAGGAGGGCGAATGAACCGGGCTCTGCGGTAAGCGTCGCTCCATACGTCCCTAGAGTGGCCAAGAGCATTCAGATGTCGAGAAACCTGAAGAAAAAAGGGTCTGTATAGGCACATAGAACAAGTAGTTAGAACCCCACGTGCCTTGCGTATCTGTATGATATCTGGGATATCGAGGTAGCTAAATATCCCATGCAAGATTTCCAGCGGGAGTTGGTCGAGCGTGATCTTTACGGAATCTGACATGCTGTCGCTCGGCTATGGACCTTCAGGTGCTACCTGATGATGCAACATACAATGATGCTCACCGATGAGGGGCGCTGTTGATTCCTAGTACCAGTCAGAGGAATTGGTAACTGTTGGACCTGATGGTAGCTAGCCAGCAGAACGAACTGACGGTCCAATATTTACCAATGTAGACCTAGTAAAAGGTCTCGCTCAAACGACACAGACCGTGTCGAGCGAGTGTCTGGGGAAAAGTTGACGCGTGTTAGTTTCTGCTATTTATCGGACTCCGAGCGGTCCGCGAAGCCGGCGACCTCCCAAGGTATTATATAAACATGATTGCACAGCCTCAGGCTTGTTAGCGACGCGATGCGATCGCTAATTGCCCTGGCCTTGCTTGCGGTCGTCTCCGCTGTCGAAGGTAACGGTCAACAGCCATTTGTCACAGCACCCTCACCGGATGAGTACCACTTTAAATGGCCCATTCGAAGGGTAGCAATTATTGGCGCTGGACCAAGGTATCACATCCCATCTTCTTGTCGTACTAATATTCACACGCACCCTCTCGCAGCGGCCTGGTCGCATACCGCGAACTGACCGAAGCTGGTCTGGACGTCCGTGTGTTCGAGCGCGACAATGTCCCCGGGGGAAACTGGCACTATACAGAAGAGACCCCCCTCAATGCACCTGTTCCGAATGCCCCGTGTGCAGTCGGCGACTTCGTGCCCCGGCTTCCTCCAGCGAACGTGGACTTGCCGTATTCAGAGGAGTTTGACGATGATGGCGAGATTCGGAGAGACCATAGGGGGCCAAAACCGATCTGGGAATCGTTGACTTCAAACTTGCCATCGGTACGTGTTTTTTTTTTTTTTGTCGTGGCGTGGAGCTACATTCGAACGTTCACAATCATATTTTGGCGAATATGTATATATATACATAGCCTTTGCAACAGGTGAGTGGAAGTGTCTATCGCTCTTTTCAAGAATTTGATACATACTCTTATGCACCAGTTTCCTCAGTGGTCTTTCCCTGCAGGCACGCGATGGGGTGTGTTCAATTTCCTTTTTCAAATCAATTTCTCATGCTCTGAGCGCCAGAACTCTCTCATTACCAACTTCGTAACTACATTCGATCTTATTCTTCCTATCTTAACATCAACAGCAACGACGAGAACCCCGCAATTGCGTACAATACCCGTGTAGAGCTCGTCGAGAAGCGTATCAATGAAGCAGGGGAAGAGCAGGGTTGGAGACTCTGGCTCAGGTCCTTGGATCCGGCTTCACGTAACACCTACAAAGTGACTTGGTGGACGGAAGTGCGCTTACCTCACGTGGTCTAGTTGCACGTCATCTTAATTGCACCTAGGATTTTGATGCCGTTGTCGTTGCTACGGGCAGATACAATGCACCAGCAATGCCATCCATTCCAGGTCTACGAGAATGGGCCCAGAGGTTTCCCGATCTGCTCCGTCACTCCCGACAATATCGGCAACCGGAGGCATATGCACATCAAACGGTGCTTATCATCGGTGCATCTGTAAGGCATACTTGAAACCCTCTCGATCTTTGACGGATGAGAAATCCAGGTTAGTGGAGCTGAAATATCTAGGGACTTGAACTGTCATGCTACAAATATATATCAATCTGTTCGGGTAAGATGTGACACATTATCGTTGGCTTGGAGGAATCTGACTCTTTGATAACACTCAAGCCTGCCAAAGGTATGTGCCAAAGTATTGAAGAGAGATTGACCGTCACCTTGAATAATATGTATATAGATAGCGTGTCCCGCGCTGCTCTGAAAAAGTATATGCGCCGGATACCCCGAAATACGACCTTGGTCGGTGAAATCAAGCAGTTTTTACCTATTCCCCAGGGATCCCCGATCCAATCTGGCCTGATCGAGCTTACGAATAGAACCGTACGTTTACTAGTATCCCTTCCTTCGACAACTTTAAAGGCACGAATGATTGTCTTTATCCGTAGATCCTAACTGGATTCGATAGCGTGATACTAGCCACTGGTTTCCGATACTCTTTTCCGTTTTTGTCGCAGCACTATGATGGCGCGTACCAACCTGACGCAGGCTCGGCCAGTGGGACAGTATCAAACTTCCTACCAACGAACGGCTTGTACATTCGAGACTTGTATCTCGATTTATTCTACACCCGAGACCCTACCCTCGCGTTTCTCAGCAGTTCGTCTTGTATTCTGTCGCACTTTCCCCTCTTGATTCATTTATGTGTTTACAATAGTGACCTATGGCAGAGTACTGTCGTTCCTGCTTTTGGACTATACGGCGCTCGCGCTGGCCAAAGTCTGGACGAACACTGCCAAAATCCCGAACAATCAGACCATGCAAGCTGCGTATGAGAAGACCGTAGAAGAACGCGGGGGGTATGGAAAGCGTGCTATGTACGTGGACCCGGAACATTTCGAAGGCAAGCCATTCCATTTTGTCCGCCGTCTCTTCCCGCGACCGAGTTTTCCCTTCCCCGGTCCACGCCATTCGTTATTAGATACTATCAGACATCTGACTGGTTGGTTGAACGAAGCGGCAGTCAAGTATGGAGGAAAGCAGGTCAGTTTTTCATCCATACATTTTTGTCGCGACTCTCGGTACTGATGAGACACACGCTCGCTAAAAGATTGACGGATACCCGAAACAGTGCGTTGGCTTTGCTTTTTTTATCGGGTTTAAGCTAATGGGCATGGCTTTTCGTCCGATCTGACTGGTTTGGATAGTTATACCGAAGTGAATCACTACTGGGAGGGTGCACATTTTGGAGAGACGCCGCCCGAGAACGACGACGCCATGCTGAGGTCTCTCGGGCTCGGACTGAGTGGCAGCGCAGACGAGGAAGGGAACTGGCCGGACGACGACGACTGGTCCTACTATGTACATGGTGGTGATTGGTGAAGGTCGTTTGATTTTTCATTTGTTTCTTAATTCGCTTTTGATTTTGATCTATGTTGGTGTAGAGATTATCAATGTCGGCAATGTAAACGGATCTTCAGTGAAATATCGAGATATGGACAGGAAAACAGCCTGGTCAGAGCTGACCGCCGTCCCATTTGCCACTCGCAGGTGATCCAAGAGAAGGCTACACTAGAGCGAACGACCGTGAGGATGTAGGTGAACATTGAACATTGTCGGATGTACGGATCATCGTGTTCAAGTCCTGCGGAGGTCTGCACTGGCAACCCGAGAGTACATGAATTAGATCATATCAGCATCGGCGGGTGGGTTGAAACTTGGTTGAAACGTGGAATATATATACACACATGAACATGGCAAAGCAAACACAAATAAAAGAACCCGGGCCGCACCGAGCGGACTGTGACTGAGGTTTGATGTATGATATACCACAGCCCTCCGGGCACCCCTGGACCCACACGTCGTACCATCCGTCGTACCATCTCGACCTCAATACATGGGTGCGGTCAGTCGACGATCTCAATTTCGCCAATGAAGGATCAGATGGACAGCAGGAAGGATGCAACTCGTGAAGAACTCCAAGTGTTAAGTAATCTACCCACGCCACAATCTACCCACGCCACTGCCAAACGGATCCCGGGACCGGTACCGGTTGAACACGAGTTTCCCCCCCAAACCTGTCCCTTAAAGGGTCCAGGAATTTCGTCCGTTCGCTCGTAAGTACATAGTGTTTTTGCGCTGGCCGATCTCCGATCTGTCGGCCTAATTGCAACTGCCAATTCGAAGGTTTGGAGGTGTCTAAAGTTACATAGGTCAGCGTTTACGCGCGCATGTTGTGTCGCGATCATTTCAAGTTATTGTTCTACAGTGTTGTGGCATCTAGTGACTACTAGTCAAGTTTTCAAGATGGAGTTAGTCATGCTGCTTTATCACGATTGTTCGCTGCAAGGATGTTTGAAAAAGAGATGGCTTCTGACAGAGCTGTTTCCGCGGCCTTCAGCCACTCAGATATCTGGAAGGATATATGTACTAGAACAGTCTTCAAATCACCCAGTTCCGTTTTGTGCCGCGTTCTTGCTCCCCGCTCGGATAACACCACCATGGCACCATCATCCAAACAATCAGCCTGAGTTTGACCTATGCATCATTTGTTTTGTTTCTATCCCTGATAACCGCCAGTCCTTTCTACTCCTCTACAATGCGATTCAATACTATAACCATTAATATTTTTGCAGTCGCCGGTAGACTGGTTTCTCTGGCCACTGCGAAACCTATACCAAACTGGAAGGTGGGTGGCATAGCCATACCGCTCACCAGACACTCTCAGGCTTCCTCTCTGAACTCTAACAAAACCATTGATATACGAGACGCAATCAGCTCTCATGGTATATCGGTCGAGGAGTACGTGGAATGAACCATTACATCAGATTTGACTACTCAAGCTTTTGTTAGTAAGATCTTTAGTGGCCTGGACAATTACGAGATGAACACGGGGACCACGCATCCTTTCGCTGTGAAACAGAGGGAGTCCGAACTAGGCGCCCGTGGCGCTAATGTCCCGCTAACAAGAAATCAAAATAACATTTGGATGGGCGAGATTTCGATTGGCACTCCTCCCCAGACCTTGAAGGGTAAATTCTTGCATTATTCTTATATATTATATTTTAACCCTGATCTATGTCACACAGTCTACATCGACACTGGTGCGGCGTAGGTGCTTTCTTTTAGTTCATACAGCTGTTTTTGTTCAAGTCACTGGCAACACAGCGATACGTGGGTGCTGGAGACCGGCTGTAGTGGGATTTCTGCAGATCGCGGCCTCTGGGATCCCAAAGTATCCCAATCATCTGAGAAAGAGGAGCCATTTCAGCTCGAGTATTCAGTGGGAACCGTCGTCAAAGGTGATCGATATACTGATAATGTAAACATTGGTGGATTCACTGTATGTTTTATATCACTTATGCACATGACCATTGAATCTGACGCCAAGCTAGGCAGACCATCAGACATTTGGTTCTGCAACATCTATTTCTCAGGTACTAACGAGAAATGAATTCCCTGCAGACGGTTTATTGGGATTGGCCTTCCCTTCCGTCTCGAAATTTGGTGCTTCGCCGCTCTTTGAATCCTTTCTCAGACAAAATAGGCTAATCAATCCGACAATCTCATTCAAACTCACGTCTTCCGGGGCCGAGATGTATCTTGGTGGAGCAAACAGTAAGCTGTACAATGGTGACATTGCATATACACGCATAACAAATCCTGTGAGTTAAAATGGTAGATGGGAGTGCATGTTGTTGACATTGGCATTAATGTAGGGATTCTGGCAGGTCTCCATGGACGATGTTCGTGTTGATGGTGATAAAATTCTCGAAAATGTGCCTGCTATTTTCGACACTGGTGCAAACTACATCTTCGGAGATTGGAACCAGGTTTCAGAATTGTACGGACGCATCGGTGGTACCCTCGACGAATATAGAGGCTATGGTCTCCATTACCGTGAGTTCCGCTACAATGTGTTCCGTACCTTGTTTTTATCGACACTGCCTGCAGTACCGTGCGACTCTTTCCCAACAGTGAGCTTTACCTTCGGCGGCAAGACATTTGAAATTCCTCCCGAAGTTCTCAGACTTAATCCAATCATGGAAGGTTCTTCCAAATGTTACAGTGCTATTGTCGCCCGGCGCTCACCTAGAGGTGAGATTTCACGAAGTACTATACTCAAACCGACGTGCAATCACAGAGCACCGTGAGGGAGACCTGCGGCGTCTAAAACGGCCGGCGGGAACGGCGGACCGAGGGGGTCATGCCCACCTCGGGGCATTCGCACAGGTGGAGATTGCGGAGGGCAGGAGCCCTAGCTTAGTTAGTTTGTCCTCCATAGAGCACGCATGCTCCACAATAGGACACAAATTGACACAAAAAAAAAAAAAAAAAAAAAAGAGGTGAGATTTCATAGCTTCTCGCTTCCTGAACCCCCATTTGCGATGCTGGATGGACTTATTCTGACTGTATGGCCTAGCACTTTGGAGCATTGGGATTACTTTCCTGCAGGGCGTATACAGTGTGTTCGATTACGGTACTTTACAGGTTGGGTTTGCGAAGCTCGCTTGAATCATTGCGGATGTTCCCAGTACGCTCCAATACAGCGTTTATGAATTTGATCTAGAGAATACGTTGTAAAAACACGGATCTGCGGTTGACCGCCGCCCATCCAGGGTCTTTAAACTACCCACTGTAATATTTGGTGATAGTGGGCTGTAGCCTGACTTGCTGAGAGGCTGGTGGTACGGACGAGCCGGGTCATCAAGCTCCTGGAAAATACGCTCGTATAAAATAAAAAGCTAATTTTGGTTGCGCAGCGACGGGGATCCGCTTGGCCGCCTCTCCAACAGTGTGGTCAAGCTGACCGCCATCCCCTTTGCCACTCACAGGTGAGCCAAGAGAAGCCTACACTACCTAGCGAGCGTGAGGATGTGTAGGTGAACCTTGAAGATTTTCGGTTGTATGGATGATCGTCTTCGCGCTTGAATGTCCTGCGGATGTCTGCACTGGCAGCCCGAGATCCAGTCCATGAATACACAATTCCAATCATGATTGTCCCTCATGTAGAGTAAGTATGCTCCACATGATGATCGACCAAAACGCGCCGAAATCACACGGCAAAGCAAATACAAATAGAAGGAACCGAATCTGTCTGCTTCTGAGTTTCAAGTTGATATTTCGCAGATGGGCCATCTTCAAATTACCCAGTTCCGTTTTGCGCCGCGTTCTTGCTCCCCGCTCGGATGACACCACCATGGCACCATCATCCAAACCATCAGCCTGAGTTTGACCTATGCATCATTTGTTTTGTTTCTATCCCTGATAACCGCCAGTCCTTTCCACTCCTCTACAATGCGATTCAATACCATAACCATTGATATTTTTGCAGTCGCCGGTAGACTGGTTTCTCTGGCCACTGCGAAACCTATACCAAACTGGAAGGCGGGTGGCATAGCCATACCGCTCACCAGACACGTTTCCTTTCTAAACTTCAACTCCAACAACAGCATTGATCTCAGAGATACAATCAGCTCTCATGGCATATCGGTCGAGGAGTACGTGGAATGAACCGTTATATCTCGTCTGCTCAGGCCTTTTTAGGAAGATTCTTAGTGGCCTGGACAATTACGAAATGAACACGGGGACGATCCATCCTTTCGCTGTGAAACGGGTCCAGTCCGGACTAGGAATCCGTGGCGCTAACGTCCCGCTGACAAGTTATCAAAATAACGTTTGGATGAGCGAGATTTCGATTGGCACTCCTCCCCAGACCTTGAAGTGTAAATTATCGTATCATTCTCATATATGTTTACCCTGATCCACGTCACAGTGTACATTGACACTGGTGCAGCGTAAGTAGTTTCTTTTAATTCATACAGCTGTCCTTGTTCAAGTTACTGGCAACACAGTGATATGTGGGTGCTGCAGACCGGTTGTAGTGGGATTTCTGCAGATCGCGACCTCTGGGATCCCCAAGCATCCCAATCATCTGAGAAAGAGGAGCCATTTCAGCTCGAGTATTCAGTGGGAACCATCGTCAAAGGTGATCGATATATTGATAATGTAAACATTGGTGGATTCACTGTATGTTTTATATCACTCATGAACATGACCATTGAATCTGACGCCAAGCTAGGCAGACCATCAGACCTTTGGTTCTGCAACATCTATTTCGCAGGTACTAGCGAGAAAGGAATACCCTGCAGACGGTTTATTGGGATTGGCCTTCCCTTCCGTCTCGAAATTTGGTGCTTTGCCGCTGTTTATATCGCTTCTCAGACAAAATAAGCTAATCAATCCGACAATCTCATTCAAACTCACGTCTTCTGGGGCCGAGATGTATCTCGGTGGAGCAAATAGTATGCTATACAATGGCGACATTGCATATACACGCATAACAAATCCTGTAAGTCAAAAGGGTGGATGGGAGTGCATGTCATTGACATTGCCATTCATGTAGGGATTCTGGCAGGTCTCCATGGACGACGTCCGTGTTGACGGTGATAAAATCCTCGAGAATGTACCTGCTATGTTCGACACTGGTGCAAACTACATCTTCGGAGATTGGAACCAGGTTTCAGAATTGTATGGCCCCCTTGGCGGTACCCTCAATGAACATAAAGGCTATGGTTTCTATTCCCGTGAGTTCTGCTTGCGTTCGGTACCTTGCTCTTACCGACAGCCTGCAGTACCGTGCAACTCCTTCCCAACAGTGAGCTTTACCTTCGGCGGCAAGACATTTGAAATCCCTCCCGAAGTTCTCAGACTTAAACCAATCGCAGAAGGCTCTCCCAAATGTTACAGTGCCATTGTCGCCCGGCGCTGGCCTAGACGTGAGATTTCATAGCTTCCTGAACCCCCATTTGCGATGCTGGATGTACTCATTCTGACTGTATGGCCTAGCACTTTGGAGCATTGGGATTCCTTTCCTGCAGGGCGTATACAGCGTGTTCGATTACGGTACTTTACAGGTTGGGTTTGCGAAGCTCGCTTGAATCATTGCGGATGTTCCCGTTACTCTGTACATTTGATCTATTTAATAGGAGAGTTCATGGCTAAAACATCGGATCCGGGGTTGAACGTTGAAACGTTGACCGACCGCCGCCCTTCCCGGGCCGTTAAACTACCGACTGTAGTTGGTGGGAATGTGCTGTAGCGCGCGACTCACTGAGAGGTTGGTGGTACGGACAAGCCGGGCCGTCGAGCTCCTGGAAGATACCCAGGCGGGAGTCCCTGGTACCGACAATCCCATCGTCGTTGCGCTTTGTCGTCCAACTGATTGCTCGTATTTTCTGTCTCCACTCCCCCCGGAGGTCTGCACTGGCGGCATGAGAATACATGAGTATACAAATCTGGGACGCCGCGCTGTGTGGGACTCCCATGAGCTTGCTACGACTCCGTGCGAGTCTCCATCCAATCATCATCAGTTTGACCTATCCAACATTTGATTTGTTCCTATCCTGATACTACTTGATCCGATATCATTACTGTTGGCTTCTCATTATCACTTAAGGTCTGTAGACGGACGTCTCACCGCCAGTCCTTACCAGTCCTCTACAATGCGATTCATTACGATAATCACATTTACAGTCACCGGTAGCCTGGTTGCTCTGGCTACTGCGAAACCTGTACCAAACTGGAAGGCGGGTGGCATAGCCATACCGCTCGCCAGAGACTCTTCTTTTCTGGACTGCCACAAAAGCATCGATCTCGACGCAATCACTTCTCATGGTGTATCAGTCAGGGAGTACGTGGAATGAACCGTTACATCTCGCTTGCTCACTTTTTTTTAGGAAGATCCTTACTGGCCTGGAGAATTACGAGATGAACACGGGGACGATGCATCCTTTCGCTGTGAAACGGAGCGAGTCTGGGCTCGGAACGCGTGGCGCTGGCTTCCCGCTGACAAGTCATCAAAATAACATTTGGATGGGCCAAATTTCGATTGGCACTCCTCCCAAGTCCTTGAGAGGTAAATTATCCTTGTATCATTCTGAGACATGTATATGTTTATCCTGATTTACGCTACAGTCCAAATCGACACTGGTGCAGCGTAGGTACTTTTTTTACTTCATACAGCTGTTTTCGTTCAATTCAACGCAGGGATATGTGGGTGCTGCAGAGTGGCTGTAGTGGGATTTCTGGAGATCGCGACCTCTGGGATCCTCATTCATCCGAATTTACTCAGATGGGTCCGCCATTTCAAATCCAATATTTAGATGGATCCGTCGTCACAGGTGATCTATACACTGATAATGTAACCATCGCTGGATTCACTGTATGTTTTGCATCGTTTATGAGCATGACCATTGAAATTTGACGCCAAGCTACTAGGCTGACCCTCAGACCTTTGGTTCTGCAACATCATACACTTCTCAGTTACATAACAATGCATACCATGCAGACGGTTTATTGGGATTGTCCTTCCCTTCTGTCTCGAAATTCGGTGCATATCCGCTGTTTGCATCGCTTTCCAGACAAGGTGAGCTAAACAATCCGACAATCTCATTGAAACTTTCTTCTTCTGGGGCCGAGATGTACGTTGGTGGAGCAAACAGTATGCTGTACAAAGGTGTCATCACTTATACACGCGTAACAATTCCTGTGAGTTAAAATGGTAGGGGGAGTGGATGTTGCTGACATTGGCATTTGTATACTAGGGATTCTGGCAGGTTTCCATGGACGATGTTCGTGTTAATGGTGATAAAATCCTCGAAAATGTACCTGCTATTCTCGATACTGGTGCAAACTACATCTTCGGAGATTGGGATCGGGTTGCAAAATTGTACGGACACCTTGGCGGTACCCTCGTGCAACATGTAGGCTTTGGTTACTATTACCGTGAGTTCCGATTGCGTTCGGTACCTTGCTTTTATCGACAGCCTGCAGTACCGTGCAACTCTTTCCCAACAGTGAGCCTCACCTTCGGTGGCAGGGCATTTGAAATCCCTCCCGAAGTTCTTAGACTTGTTAGAATTGAGGAAGGTTCTCCCAATTGTTTCAGTGCCATTATCGCCCACCCCCCGCCTACCGGTGAGATTTCAGAGCTTATCGCTTCCTGAATCCCCTTTTGCGGTGCTAGATGGATTCGTTCTGACTATATGACCTAGCATATTGGACCATTGGGATCCCTTTCCTGCAGGGCGTATACAGCGTGTTTGATCCCACTACTTTACAGGTCGGATTTGCGGACCTAGCTTGAATCATCAATATTCCCGGTTACACTGTATGTTTATATTTATAATTTGATCTCATGATATAAATTATCAGGGGAGTTCATGTAAAAACATTGGAGGGGTTGACTGCCGCCCTTCCAGGGCCGTTAAATTACGGAGTGTAATAGTTGAAACTTGGTTGGAGTGGGCTTAAGAGAGCTGCAGGTGAGCACGACTCTATGAGAGGTTGGTGGTAGGGACCAGCCAGGTCGTCGAGCTCCTGCAAAATCCCCAGGCGGGAGTCCATGGCACACACAACTCCAAACGAATCCTCCAAGTCGAGGGTCGAGCTGCATCTTTTGCTTGTTGTACCTGATATGACACGAGTACCTACGACGCGATCAAAGCGACGGACGACCTACCTCGCTCGAATCTTCGGGCATTGTCGAAAATGGTCTATCCAAGGCATACATATTCTCGTATCCTCTTCCTTTTTCTACCTTCCTAAAATCCGAAGGAATCGAGATGGTGGCGCACTATCGTTGTGTTTCTCTGAACGTATCACTGGGGTTTCAAATATCGTCAATCTTAAGCATTGCCCTTTAACTTGAAGTTATAATGACATGTTTCGAATAGGGACAGGAACGAACTTGTACCTCGAATAAGTCAAAAGTCAACGTTGCTGTCCGCCTGGGATTCGACAAGCTCTTTCTGGTGTACATTAGATGTCAGGACAGTGGTCTCAAATAACAATACTGTGTCAAAATGAATATACTGCTTGATTTCACCGACGAAGGTCGTATTTCGGGGTATCCGACGCATATACTTTTGAAGTTTTTCAGCGCGGGACACGTTATCTATGTACAAATTATTCAAGTTGATGGTCAATCGTTCTTCAATACTTTGGCACATACCTTTGATTGAGGTGGAGAAATCTTGTCCACAACTCGTGGAGGCTTCCAAAACCAACAAAGCACAACAAACAAAGTTGAACTTGCACTCAGACATATGGCAGGACGGTCGCTAAGAAGCCACGGAATTCAACATTCTCTGAGGCACAGAATACCTTCGCCGCAGTTGCCTGTGATCCAACGTAAAACATTTGCTTCCTCGTCTTCTCCCTCTTCCACGGCGTTCCGAACGGTCGGGTATACGGTCCTGTTCACATTATCTGCTGGCTTGTTCACCGCGTACTACTTCGATGCACGGTCTGCAATACATCGCTACGTGTTCACTCCCGTCCTACGGTATGCGTTCGACGCCGAGGCTGGTCACAAGTTGGCAGTCAAAGTGCTCCGAAGCGGTTTGGCACCTCGTGATCTCATAAAAGACGATGATTCATTACGGTCGCGGGTGAGATATCTCTGGAGGCAAATTATAACAACTGAATATGAATACGTCATGTCCACAGGTCTTTGGTCAGGAAATAAACAGCCCAGTCGGTCTTGCAGCTGGCTTTGACAAGGATGGGGAGGCAATAGACGGTACGTCAAACGTTGTCTCTCGCTCCAGACAGATTGACAGTCATTCTGATCTTATAGGTCTATTCAACCTCGGTTTCAGCTGGGTTGAAATCGGGAGTGTGACACCAAAACCTCAGGTATGCGCTCGAATTCGCACGACTTGGTGTTCCTTCTCCTTTGCGACGACTGAACACGCTACTGGCAGCCAGGCAATCCTAAACCACGCGTCTTCCACCTGGTCTCTGATGCTGCTCTCATCAATCGCTATGGATTCCCTTCGCAGGGAGCCTCCGCCGTAATAGCTCGTCTACGCGCCCGTATACCCGCATTCCATGAAATGGATACCACTACGACTGCTGCTCTGCGTCCTGGATCCATCCTCGCCGTCAATCTCGGAAAGAACAAGACCTCCGCCGTCGACGCTTCGGAAGACTTTGTCACCGGTGTCAAGACGTTTGGCCCCTACACCGATGTATTGGTGGTGAACGTATCGAGTCCCAATACTCCAGGACTGCGGTTTGTATACTGAACTTCATATTTTTGCCTTGCTTTACTCACGGCGAGAAACAACATCGCAGGGGGCTTCAAAATCGGGAACTGTTAGAATCTTTACTCGCGGATGTGGTCAAGGCTCGTGACGAACTCGAGCCCTCGCCAGTAACATCCCTTCGACCACGTTTGATACTCAAGGTTGCACCCGACCTTGAAGAAAGTCAGATAATCGAAATGGCGGAGGTCATCAGGAATAGCGCGATCGATGGCGTCATCGTTAGCAATACCACCGTCACTCGACCCTCATCCTTGGTTGATCGTGAGTGCCTCCAGCAGTGCAGTCCTGTCATTTATACCAGTTATATTGATCGCATTTGTTTGACTGACAGCTAACAAGTCCGAAACAGGCGGTCTTTCTGGAAAACCGCTGAAGCAATACTCACTGCAGGTGTTGAGGACGTTCCGCGCGCACCTGCCCTCGACGATTCCGCTCATCGGGTGCGGTGGCATCTCCTCCGGCGCAGACGCGCTCGAGTACGCGCGTGCGGGGGCGTCGTTGGTTCAGATATATACTAGCTTCGGTTACGACGGAGTGGGTACGTGTCGGCGCATCAAGGACGAGCTGACGTCGCTGCTGACAGCGGAGGGCAAGACATGGAGCGGGGTAGTCAACGAGGCAGTGCAGACACTGAGCTGTAAGAAACCGGAGCATGTGGAACCACAGGAGGCGACGATTGGGAAGCTGATCGAGGAGGCGGAGGAGTTGAAGGCACTGTTGGACCGACTTGGTGAAAAGTTGGAATAGATTTAGATCATCCGGAAGGTTAGCAGTGTGGAAATCATTGTTTGAAACAAATTTGCACCGATCACTGGCATGAGCAGGGTGCTTTTTCCCAGTTGTGTTGCTACCTTTCGCGAATTCCGAGGAGCTGAAGGTGGGTACTTTTTTTTTTTTTCATATCTGTGTCAGCCTGCTCGAACCGGGGCTTTCAGGCCGGACCAGCACAAGAAATAGTATTGGAGGTTTATTAGTATACCAGATTTGAACACGGGAACGATGCATACTGTCGCTTTGAAACGGAGCGAGTTCGGACTGTGCACCGTGAATTGGTTCAAGTACAGGTGTGTATCATTAGCATCAATCATGTATTTTTGTGCTAACTACTAGCAGGATTTGATCATCATTAAGACTTACTGATACCGGTGGGCCCCGGGTTAGACTAGGTGACACTGGTGATCGATTGTTTGGTGATCCAGGCTAGCGCATGTAGCAACCGGACCTGCAGTGCAGCTCCTATGATAGTGATCAGATCTGGTCAACCATACGATCGGTAGCAGCGTCAGCAAGTGCAGATAGTACCGTGACAGGCATCCAAACTTTTCGAGTTCAAGTTGTTTGGAAGACACATATTTCTGGACCCATAGTGCAGAATGAACCAACATATGGAGTCTGCATCCACTGGTACCTCGGACTCTGATGACTCTGGATCTGGTGTAGCGACGCGTGGGTAGGATTTCTGGATTTCAGCGTTCTTCAACTCACGCTCTCGTTTCAGACAATACTACCATCATTCAAACGTCATTAATCTGATCTGTGCGTCCGAGTCATTCCACTTGTTCCCATCCGCATATTGTTGCTCTCGGTTGACAATTAAAGGTGGACTGGCCAACGCCAGCATGCAGGTTTCTGTGTCGATTCTCTCACGTCCAGAATGTCCTTCGTTGCGACGGCCATCTTCACGCTCGGGCTAGTTGTCTTAGTTGTTGCGAACCCTCTACCAAGCTGGACGAACAATGGAGTGGCCATGCCGCTCACCAGACACTCCCCCCTTCTGGCCGCCAACAAAGGCGTTGATCTCGCTGCAGCCACATCTCATCTTGTATCAGTCAGGGAGTATGTGGTGTGGACCGATACATCGCGTTTTCTCTGAGTCAGTTTTCTCGTTTTTGTTAGCAAAATGCTTCGTGGCTTCGACAATTACGAGAAGGACATCGGAAGAACACGCCCCTTCGCTATGAAAGGGGGAAAGTCCCGAAAGCGTGGCGCAAGTGTTCCCTTGACTAGTTATCAAACGACGCACTGGCTGGGAGAGATTTCGATTGGCACTCCTGCCAAGACTTTCACAGGTACCGTCTCCTTGCACCTCACCGATATATGTATATCATGAACTCTATCACAGTCGAAATCGACACAGGTTCCAAGTAGGCGCTTTATAATCAGTATATGCGATTGTATCTTGCTCAAGTTGACACAGTATTCTATTCGTGTTTCGGACTGGCTGTGTTTCCTGTGAAGGTCACAACCTATGGGACCCGGATGCCTCCCAAACTGCTGAACACATCAGTAATGACTTTAGAGTTGATTATGCAGATGGATCCATCGCCATTGGTGGTATATACTCGGATAATGTGACCATTGCTGGCTACATGGTAATTTTGTCTTGTATCATTCGTGAACGTGATCGCTTCTGACGGCCACGTAGGCTGACCCCATGTCTTTTGGTGCTGCAACAGCATTCTCTTGTCTAATCGACGGCAATACATTTGTTGCAGACGGCATGTTGGGACTGTCCTTCTCCGAGTCGACCACCTCGAATATATTAAGAACGCTCGTCAGTCAAAACAAGCTGTCAAATCCGATATTCTCATTGAAGCTCTCCTCTTCTGGAGGCGAGCTGTACATCGGTGGATCGAACTCTCAGCTGTATAATGGTGCTATCACCTATACCGGTCTAATTGATGCTTCGTCGGTGGGTCAAGATAGCAGGTAAACATGGACGTGTACTTATATGGCATCCAGGGATCTTGGAAGGTGTCCATGGACGATATTCGAATTGGTGATATAAAATTACTGGAGGATGTGCAAGTCGTTCTTGATACAGGTGCTAACCATATATTTGGAGATTGGGACCGGGTTGCCACCCTGTACAGTCACATTGATGGCGAGCCCATTGAAGACCTGTATGAGGGCTATAGCTACTATTACTGTGAGCTCCGATCGAGTTTATTGCTTCGTTTTATTGACACCGTGTAGTACCATGTGACTCCTTCCCAACACTGGGATTTACCTTTGGCGGCAGGTCGTTTCAAATCCCTCCCGACGTCTTCAACCTTGGACCGATTGAAGATGGTTCTCCCCATTGCTTCGGCAGCATTGTCGCCGCGGACTCGTCTACCTGTGAGATTTATGAATCCGTTGTTTCCAGAACCCCTTTGCAGTACTGAATTGATTATGTGACCAGCGTCTTGGAGTATCGGCCTCCCATTCCTTCAGCTCGTATACACCGTGTTCGATTACAGTACTTCGCAAGTCGGGTTTGCGGACCTTGCTTGAGTCGCCGACATTGTATTCGACTAGAAAGAGGCCGGCGGTACAGCTGGGCAGCTTATTTGTGGGAGAGAGACACGACAATTCGAGAAGTAAATAACACAAGGGTCATGTTTTGGCACTGTACAACAATTTCGGGAATCGGCAGTCATGTCATTTCGGTACTTACTTTTGTAGAATACACAATTACTTATGCACATTTTTCATCGTCCAAACAGCTACGTTGGATCTGTATTCTGAAGGTTCGCTAGCTCCGAGGAACGGGTTCAATCGAAGCAGAAATGAGTCACACTGACGTCACTCTAGTGCCGTAGCTGAGTCTAAAGAACCAAGTGTTGTGTAGTTGCTGGGTAACATGCCGAGTCCCTGCCAGTGGAAGAGCTGGTATGATCGTTGTGAGGAGCAAACCCCTTGGTTTGCGCGTTGCTCCTTGTTAAAAAAAATTCAGCACTGATTTCCTCCGCATCGGCGGTGACAACTCGGAGCCTTGGCCTGAAGCGGCTAGTAGGTGGAATCAATCAACCGCGCAAATTATTTATTTATCAAAATTTGGACGACTCGGAGGCAGTAGTCACCATGTGCAAGGCTGTTAAACTTGAAGCGGTCCTTGAGCGAGCTACGCTAGCGGAAGAGAAGAGAAGAGAAAAGAAGCTCGTCGGCTAATCTTGGAGGCTTCTCCGAGTCGGCGGAGCGGGTGGCTTTCGAATCGCATGTAAGTAGTTGATTGAGCTAACATCATTGCGGTCACTCGAACACCACACGGTGCCGTTCCGAGTCAACAATAACCAACCAACAACATGCCTGCTTTTCAGCACAATCTTGAAGTTGCAGAGAGAGACACTTTCCGCAGCATTACTACTCCACCCACGTCCGGTCTAAGACCACGATGGCGGGAACCCTGAAATTTCGAAGAACCTATTGAATAACGTTGTTCGAAATCAACGATCATCCAAAATCTCATCAAGCCTGCATTTAGTTATGGTGCTTAGCTCATGGTGTAAACCTCCACTTCAAATCGGCGAAACGGTTGCTCGGATTAGCCATTAATTACCTGCTTCGCTGCGGCCCGCCCCGTTGCTGAGTGTTCTTTTTATTTCATGGCGTGATTTTTGTGTCCGTCGTTGTCTCCAGGACGTAAACCATTTCACAGGGTCTCTGTCTCTAGGTATAAAATGATGGGAGTGGGGGATCCTGGGTAGGTCAATCACTCACAGCTCCCATCTGCTCTAGTCAGGAATCCACTCATTTCATTCTATCGCTATGCTCTCTCGTGTCTTTGCCCTTATCCCCTTTGCTCTCCTTGCCGCTGCGGCTGCTCCCCAGTGCATCACTGGTCAGCCCAACTGCTGCAACAAAGTCGTTCAAGTAAGTTCATTGCGTATTTCATCAGTGTCGCTTCTGACATTTGCTATTATAGCCCAGCGATCCCGTGGTGGCGACCACTCTACAGTCGATTAACCTTGCCAGCCTTCTTGGCGGAGTGCTTGCCAACGTCGATGCCGTGGTCGGCCTGAGTTGCACCGGCAATGGCGCTGACTGTTCACAAACCCCTCTCTGCTGCGAGAAAAACTTGAACGTATGTATCATTATTCTTCTCGACCTCTTGAGATAATCATTGACCGAAAATCATAGGATGGTCTTGTCGCTGTTGGTTGTACTCCTATCAAGGTTCTTTAAACGTTGAGATCATCGGGAGGCTGCAGTCGGGTATAGTGGAGTTGTATACCTCTTTTCTTGAAAATTTCTAGTACATAGTAGTAGTACCTTATTAGCTTGATTGCAATGGACATTGGATTGGATTAGCGTATCTACACATTTGATCTGTCCGACTCACTCGGTAAGCTGGTGAAGTCAACTCGTTAAGTGTCCGTAAACTATTATGCAGGTCCTCCAATGGGCATGGCACAAGCGTTCAAGAAGACAGAAAACAAAATCGTCGAGGCAAGCATTGAGTCATAATACGCGACTGCTGGGCCCGATCCAGCCAGTTTCGATGGTCATGATAAAGTCAGGGAATCGCTCGACGTGCTTGAAGATGTCTTGGGCCATCTTGTGGACTAGCACCATATTTCGGAATAGCCCTGCGAGCCAGATCACATACATATGCATGATAAACTTTGTCGCTTGCTACAAACCACAACATGACATCAGCAGGAAAGCAGATTGACTCGGATCATCGGTGAGGCTCGTCCGACACCACTGGGAGTGTGATCAGCCTAGAACGCGTTAGCCGAAACTTCATCACTGAAACACTAATATCGCGATATGCCATCTTGTACATACGCTCATTAGACGGACATAGATTGTTAAAAAAAAACCCCGCCTAGCTCGACAAGGAGAAAGAAAAAAAGAAAGAAAGAAAGAGAAAAGGTTTCAAGGTTCGACGATCTTGGTGAACAATTACAAATTTGGATGATACAAATAATACGACTAAATAAGTCGCTCCTGACTCTCTACTTATTCATTTACCTCCAAAAATATCCGCATCGGCATGTGGTATGCTTCCCCGGGCCGTGAGGACGCTGAGTGCTGAAGGTTGTCCACACGAAATTCCCAACTTGGGAACGCGGTATTGCTGTCAGGCACACGCTATCGCTATCTTTGGTTGCTGACTCCCTTGAGGTAAAGATTTTAGGAGTGGCGCAATCAGTGTCGAGAATGATCCCATGTTTCAATATCATCGTACCCACGCTCACAGTTCTCTTGGACTCTGAGCTGAGAGCATCATGTTAGACGTCTGTCAGATTGTCCTGTCCCTGCTGAGTTTCCTTCTCTTTCAACAGCATGAAGGCTTCACCACTCCGGTGCAACAGATAACCCACGTCACCAAGTCCGTGGCCGTCGTGGGTGCCGGCAGTGCAGGCCTTGCAATGCTGCGCGCACTCGTCGACCTTCAGGACGAGTTCCAAGGCAACCTTGACATCGTATTGTACGAGCAACGCCGGGACGTCGGTGGAATATGGTGCGACCCATTCCATCCTTGCCCTCAATAGCAAGCTTCTCTTTCAATATCACTCAAAGAATCCACCACACAGGCTGCCAGACCCACAACCCGTCCACCCACCCACGTTGCCCGAGACACCGCTGTATCCTCTCCTCCATACCAACACCCCTGTCCCCGCGATGACCTACCCTGGTTTCCCATTCTCGCCCGGAACACCCCTGTTCCCGGGCCACGAGCACATTAAACAGTATCACCAAGACTTTGCCCAGCAGTACAACCTCCTGCCCCACATCTGCTTCAACCACACGGTCACGTCCGCATCATGGATTGGCACACCCGACGAGGGATGTTGGGATGTCCGTGTAATGGATCACGACGGCCGCGAGACGCGGAGGCTTTTTGACCATTTGGTCGTCGCCAACGGACATAACCAATATCCACACAGTCCCACTTTCCGTGGACAAGATGAGTGGCTGCGCAAACGTCCACAGCGTGAAATCCTTCACTCCATATTCTATCGTGAGCCGCAGCGATACGCTAATCAGACGGTCGTCGTCGTGGGCTCTGGGGCGAGTGGGAGGGACGCTGCATCGCAGTTAGCGTTGTACGCTCGAAAGGTAACCATATTTTCCCACCAGACATCCTTATTTCGTCATTTTTCTCAGAAAACGACACCCAGGTCTACTTTTCTGTTCGCAGCCAGCCAGATGAACCAGTGTTGGGTCCAGTTGAAGTCAAGTCGGAGATCGCGCACTTTACGCCCGATGACATCGTATTCGCCGACGGCTCGCACGCACACGACGTCGATGCCGTGATACTGGCGACGGGATACGACCTGCGCATCCCGTTCCTCGAAACATCCGGCGAGGTCGCCCTGAAACCCAAGTCAAGCGAGCGCGCCGAACGTGGCCTGACGACGAACCAGCGGTACCTTTTCCCTCTTCACCGGCACATCTTCTCCCTCTCTGGGTCGCATCCGACGAACGCGCTCGCGTTCATCGGTCTCCCGATCCTTGTGTCCAACTGTCCGTCAGACATCGCACAGAGTATATACGTAGCCAGGGCGATCGTGAACGCGAGCCTTCCCGGCTTGCGCGAGGAGCTGTTGTGGGAGCTGGACGCGGAAGAGGACGACTTGCGGTCGCGCGGATACGACCCGTATTACATCGGCCACCGCATGGTCGACGGATCGACGTTTGACTACCAGGACGGTCTGATCGACCGTCTGAAGAGCCAGGGCGCAATACCCGACGACGGTGTCAAGTTCGTCGAGGCGTGGCGACGGGAAGCGGGAGGATACAAGCACTTGAAGCGGGGGTGGAGGAGGGTGGAGGAACTAGGGCTGCAACGGTGGTGGTTGCAGGGGGTGCAGACGGAGGCGGAGTGGGCGGATATGATGAGGCGGCTGAACGAGTGGCAGAAGAAGTGGGAAGAGAGACAGGGTTTATCATTTCCCAAGGATGCGACGATGTTCTGAATGTGCTGCCATGCCTTCTAACAGTTCTTACCGTCAGATTGTAACCCACCGCTCAAGAAATACTACGCGTCTACACCACGTTATTACTACTATGTCTACGCGGGATCAGCTGGTCTGGATGGGGACAAGTCGGGCGAAGAAGACTCATTGGTGCTACCACCATAGGACGCCGTTCGGGCCATTGAACACGTCAACACGTCAACACATCAAGACACTTCGACGTTTTTCGACCATGACGCCTACTTTACTCCACGCGCACTCCATTACTCCCTCACGTACGACAGGCCTTCGGGCCTTAGTACCTGTACACCTACATCGTCGCACGGATCCTTACTTTACACACACCGTATCACCATAGCACTGCGGCGGAGCCTTGTGGCGTCTAAAACGGCCGGCAGGAACGGCGGACCGAGTGGATCATGTCCACCTCGGGGCATTCGCACAAGGGGAGTTGTAG